>JAPYYJ010002237.1:0-13100 GCA_028533885.1 Nasua narica | reverse complement strand
TATAAAATTAACTTTTCAGTTGTTTTATCTTCTCAAGGAGAAGGACAAGTGTACATAGTCATTCTAGGCATCAAATCCTTCTAGCATGGCACCAAGAAACCATGATAGGACCACTGTGTGAGACACACTGTGTTAGGCACTCAGTAATAAGGGCAAAGAGAAAAAATAATTGGTGTTGAAAGTGATTACAGCCACAATATACTTATGCCTGATGATTTTATTAACTATGTGCAAATGACACTGTGATAGGTAGAAACACATTGAGTCATGCACAGTATATATTTTATTTTTTTATTATTTTTTTATTATTATTATTTTTAAAGATTTTATTTATTCATTTGACACAGAGAGAGAGAGAGAGAGATCACAAGTAGGCAGAGAGGCAGGCAGAGAGAGGGGGAAGCAGGCTCCCTGCTGAGCAGAGAGCCCGATGCGGGGCTCGATCCCAGGACCCTGAGATCATGACCTGAGCTGAAGGCAGAGGCTTTAACCCACTGAGCCACCCAGGCGCCCCTATTGTATTTTATTTTTAAGATTTTATTTATTTATTTGACAGAGAGAGAGAGAGATCACAAGCAGGCAGAGAGGCAGGCAGAGAGAGGGGGGAAGCAGGCTCCCCGCTGAGCAGAGAGCCTGATGTGGGGCTACATCCCAGGACCCTGAAATCATGACCTGAGCCGAAGGCAGAGGCTTTAACCCACTGAGCTACCCAAGTGCCCCAACAGTATATATTTTAATATAACTATTGTGTTCAAAAATAGGGGGAGAAAGCTGAAGTCACACTGCATCCTAGCCTATATTTCATAAAGACAGGTCATCTAAAACAGCATTTGCTATCTTTATAATAATTCATTTAGTATATCATTACATTTCTTTTGCCTATTACTGGAAAAGCAATTCGGTGAGTCATAAGTAATATTATTATTAATGAAATTGCAGAGTGAGTGACACTACGTAGTTGATGTCTTTATTATACCATTGGCAAAAAGTACTGCGATGAGAATACCACATATTTGTTACTCAAAGAGGTTTGACTCATCAAGAATCTGCTTTCTCTTCTGTTGGTATATTAGGAAAGTTCACTAATTCTTTTGTGTCTCTACGATCTGTCATTTGGGAAGAGTAGAAGTGGATAGGTTGGGAAAATATTGAAACAAACTAATATCAGTTTAAAAATTAATGTATTGAACTTCTATTTGTGGCCGTATGGCAGACTAGACATTCTGAATGTTCTTTTTAGTGCAAAGTACCCAGATGTTAGACCGTCTAAAACAAACTTTTACATGTATTACTGAAATATTTTCTGAATAATTGTTCTTATTCTCTATTCCATCTTAGAATCAAATTCCACATATATTTAATTCGATATTGCACCTAAGTCACTGACATGCTTCCTGTTTTTCAATCTCCTTGCTCTCTGTTAGACTCAGGACCTTTACATCCATATTTCTTCAAGTTCAGCAGATACTGCTTTGTTTTCTTCATTGCTGGTAACCTCAAAGAAGTTTTCAATTCAGAAGTTGAACTTTTCAAGTGTAGATTTTTGTTTTATTTTAATTTACATTTTCCCATTTGTTTGAACTTCATTTTTCCTTTTAAATTCCAGTTTATTCATTAGGATCATCTTTTTCCCTACCTTTTTGAAGACATTAGAATAAGTGCTTCAAATTCGGTATCTCCTAATTTAAATATCTGGACAAACTCTTGGTCTTTTCTATGAACAGCTTTTACTTTTGATTATAGGTCCCATTTTTCTGCTTTACCATATATCCAGTAAGTTCTTATTTTATGTTGGTCATTTGATATATTTTAAGGTGTCTGGATTATGTTGTTTTGCTCTGAGAAGTGTTGAGGTCTGTTTCTGCTGGTGGTTAAATTACTGGAAGAGCCGTATGCTCCTCTCAGATGGATTTAATCCTTTGTTAGAGCAAGGCTGCATTGGTTTGGAGCTCATTCCTAGGGAGTGGCCCTTACTCTAGTGTGTGCTCCTTCCTATTAGGCTTGCCTTTATTTGGGGATTTAATCTGGATGTACCTGGTGCTCCATGAGGACTCCCCACCTCCTCTGGTTCAGAACTCCCATATCCCCTAGTGATGGATAACTTCTGGTATCATCAGCAAGTTCTCAGCTGAGAAGGTAAGTGATAGCTGTAGGTCTCATGGAGTCTTTGCCTACACTTAAAAAGCACTGCCTTTAGTGAAGTCATTCTGGTGAATTTCCACGCAAATTATTTTTCCCTAGATACTATCATTTTAGAGGGAATGGAGTCTAATTTCTACCTCCTTAGCTCAGCCCAGGCGCTCCTTAACTTCATTGCAGGAAAGCATCCCCATGCAAGGGTTTAAGATGATTCACATGGGGTTCACATCTCATGTTTGCCTTTGTGTGAAAATCAGAGTCCTAATGCTGTGTGCTGTTCATTGCCCAACAGCAATTGCCTCAAATATTTTGTCTTTTTTTTTTTTCCTGGAAAAGTAAGTCTACTACCAGTTGCTGTGTCATGATCGTAAGCAGAGGAGTTCTGTTGTTTATTTTTCTATCTAAAATCATATTGGTTATATAGAATGATGTTTTATATACCTTTGCTTAGTAAAATTTCTTTGGCACAAAATTCTCAAATAAACCACCTCAGTCCAGATGAGCTTATAAGTATGTTTTTCGGCTAAACTAGATGAGCATAATTTCTTATTACTGCTGTTTTTCGAATTTTGTCCATGTATATTCCTAATCTAACTGCTTATAAAAAAAATAGAGCCTGAAGAACAGAATTATAGTATAATTGCTTATATGTGGAGGCTTAATGGCTCTTCTCTAAATCGGTTCATTACAAATAAAATAAAATTTCTAGTTTAAGAAAAATAAGGAGATGATTTTTGCTGCTTTGTTTTAGTCATGGCCCAGTGAGAAGCCTTTTCTGCCTCAGGCAGGGAAAAATGTTAATAGTTGGAAAAGGTCATTTAGTTTTCTTCATTAAGACCATGAAATCAAATTGGATCTCAATGGTTCCTCACTTGAAAATAATCAGTCTAGGGTGATCTTTATAAGATCATTTTAAAGGCCTCTAGATCACTTCTGCTGAAAAATAGGATTGATTTGTGTGTGTGTGTGTGTGACCAATTATATCAGTTTAAATAAAGTAAATCCATTTACGACACAAATATAAACACTTCGCTAATATTCAGAGACATTTATAGGGTTTTTAATGATTACTTTTCATGATCAAACAAAACCATTCAGAAGCTGGGTATGCCACTTTAAATTTAATATTAACTCTGATTTGGCAAGTGTTACAAGTAGATATTTCAAAACTTTGAAACTGAAGTTTTCTGGGCACCTGGGTGGTTCAGTTGGTTAAGTGACTGCCTTTGGCTCAGGTCATGATCCCAGGGTCCTGGGATTGAGCCCCACATTGGGCTCCCCCTGCTTGGTGGAGAGCCTGCTTCTCTCTCTCCCTCTGCTGCTCTGCCTGCTTGTGCTCTCCCACTCTCTCTGTCAAAAAACTAAATAAAATTTTTAAAAAAATGAAGATTTCTAAATCAGATTCAGGTAAGAGTCTGATTATTGGAAACAGATATCATCTATTTAAACTGATTTATGCTACATTGTAAGAACAAATATTCTGAATCCAGGGGAATCAGTCGGGGTTCAATCAAAGAAATAGAGCCAATAGCAGTTCTATATTTAAAAAGTCATTGCCTAGAATGGACTTCTGTGATTGTAAGAGCTGACTAGGGAAGACTGAAATCCAAAGGGCTGGCAGTCAGAAGGGCAGGCTAGATCGTTCAGATGTGAACTAAAACTGCCTTCCACTGGCAGCGTTTCTTCTTTATCAGGGAAGCCCCAGCTCTGGTCTTAAAGCCTTGCAGCTGATTCAATGACCATCCTCATTACCATTACCTGATTACAGTAATCTTCCTTATTTAAGGCAGCTGAGTACTTTAGTGATAGCTATAAAATACCTTTATGGCAATACCTGAGAAAGTGTTTGATTGAGTAACTGGATGGCTGTAGCTGCTATCATCTCTATTTGTTCCCCCAAAATTCAGGTTGAAAGCTAACCTCCAAGATGATGGCTTTAGAAGGGGGCGACTCCGCAAGGTGATTGGGTCGTGGGGCGGAGCCTTCATTAATGGGGCTAGTCCTTATAAAAGAGGACTGGACCTAGAGCCCTCCCTCAGTCGCTCGCTGTCTCCGTGCGAGGCAACAACGGGACTCACCGGACCATGTTGGCGAACTGCTCTCAGACTCGGAGCCTCCGAAACGGTGAGAGATTTCTGCTGTTTATAAGCTACCTATTCTGTGGCATATTGTTACAGCAGCCCAGTCTAAGCTGATAGCCTAGATCATGCCTGAGCGGTCCATCTGCCCTCTATGGCAGTCTGTGCTATGAATTTCAGACTTGCCTTGGCAGCCCCAACAATCATGGCGGCCAGTTCTTCGAAGTAAACATTTTAACATAGCAGCCTTGGTTCTGTTTCTCCAGCTGAACCCTGACTGATACAGCTTTTAGTAGCTGGAAGTGGGGTGCTGGGCTCGAACAAACACCTGGAAAGGCTTCAGTGGTTTTGGTTTTGGGCAATTGGTAGAGGCGGGGAGGTTTTTGAAGGGCACCATAGAAAAGGCCTGGATAATTCCGAACAAACTGTTAGGACTGTGGATGTTGAAGATTGTGCTGCTAAGAACTTGGAAGGAAATGGGAAACATGTTATTGAAAGTGGAGGCTAGGGGATCCTTGCTAACTAGTGACAGAAAGCTTCAGTCAGTTGTGTCCTGCAGTTATGTGGAAATTCCAAACTTGTCAGCTGTGAACTTGGATATTTAAGGGGATTTCCAAGTAAAGTATTGGAAGTGTGGCCTGAGGAGGTCTTGCTGCTTACAGTAAAATGTAAGAGGAGAAGGAAAAATTGAGGGAAGAAACACGTCTGAGCGCCCTGTGAAGGCACACACCTGAGCTGTGTCTTGACACGTTGTCAGCTTTAGTCAATCATAAAGCAAAGGTAAATCACAACTGTAAAGCAGCTTCGGGATTCCAGACTCAATGACCGTTCACCAGGTGATTTAGTTTGGCTTCTTACGCAAAACACACAGCAGGACGGAAGATAAGGCACACAACAAACTGTTACAAACAAGGTAACAGAAGGGTGCAAGAAGTTAAGGAAACAAACGCAAGGCAGTCTGTGGGCGCGCAGTTGAGAACAGGCCTTGGTCCCGGTGGGCTCTTGGCACTTCTTGCTTTTTATGTTTAAGGAGCGAGGGATCTGGGGCTCTGTTCCCAGAGGAGTCAGGCAGAGCCTTTGGTGGCAGTTCCTTTTTTTAAGGGGTCAGACATAGAGGGGCCAGGTCTGAAGAGTCTGACAGTTTGCTGCCAAAATCCTTCCCTTTTTAAAGGGATTTAATCAGTTTTGGGTCTCTGCAGCCCTCCTCTGGTTGTGCTCATTATCAGTTCTGAATGGTCAGCTGACTGTTAGTCCTGGCAATATCTCGTACCTGCCGTTCCTAAACTCTTTGCGTCATTGCTTGACACAGGCTCCTCCTGCTTGGCATGAGAGACTCCATTTTGCTCACTGTGAAATGTTCAGAAACGAGGATTTGATGGTGAGGGAAACTCGCAGCGTATCCAGGTTGTAAAATATACTGCAATTAGGAGATTATGTGGCAGAAAAGTATGTTTTAGAGAGAAAGTCAAGGGTGTAACTGGGTAAACTTTTATTAATACTGTGGAAGAGTCAAATACAGTATTCAGTCACAAAGAGAGCTGTTGGAAGAGAACCTGAGTGTAACTCTAGGATCTTCTTCATCTTCTTAGCAGAATTCATGAAAAGGGATGGGATTATCCATAAAATGTTGCTAGAGAAGGCTTTTATCCTTCTGGTCTGGAGGAATTCCTGTGACATATATAAGAGTTCTAGAGCATGTAATACCAGAAAAAAAAACAACAGTCTTCTTGGACTGAAGGAGGTAGTTTGGGAATATGGCAATGGAAGCAGAGGGAAAGAACCCAATAGGATAACAGAAGCAGAGGTCAGAGCCACATGAGATCTCAAGACAAAGAACTTGGGGCAGTCTATACAACCAGAGAAGGGCAAGGACACAAATGCTCCTGTAGAGTTTAGAGAGAAACCAAGTGACAGCTTGATTTTAGACATAGAGTCACTGTGAATTCATGACCTGCAGAACTCTAGGACCATACATGTGTTGTAAGTCACTAAGTTTGTGATCAGAGGTCTTTTATTAGTCATTTTCCTTTAGGTTTTCCACACCCCCTTGTATATAAAAGCACTAGTTTGCTTTTCAGATGTTAAACTAACTTTATATTACTGGAATAGATACTACTTGACCAATTAACATTTTTATGTTGCTGGATTTACCTTGTTAGTGTTTAGGTAAGGATTTGTGTCCATATTCATAAACAGTATCCATCTGTAGTTCTTGTTTGTTGTGATGTCTTTGTCTGGTTTGGGTATTGAGTTGGGAAGTATTACTTGTGTTTCTTAAGAGAGTTTATGAATAATGGTTCACAAATTATTTTTCTTTAAGGATCTGGTAGATGATGGCACTGACCTTGTGGGTATGAGATTCCTTTTGTGAGTTCATGATGATGGTGACGATTGCTAATTCAATTTCTTAAGTTGTTTTAAGCTTATTTAGATTGTTTGTTACTTTGTGAGTCAGTTTTGGTAGTTAATGCCTTTTCAAAAAGTCCTTTCCCTATAAGTTATCTAATTTTTGGCATACAGCTATTTAGTATCCCCTTCTAATCTTTGATTTCTCTATGGTAAGTAATACTGTTCATTCATTTCTGATTACAGTTTTTTGATACTTCACTTTTTCTTGATCAATCGAATAAAAGTTGGTCAATTTTGTTGTTTTTATTCATTAAAAGCTTTTGGACTCTTCAACTTTATTCTTCTATTCTCTCCTTAGTCTTTGTGCCCATCTTTATTATTTTCTTCCTTATGCTTGATTCTGTTTTGGTCTGCTCTTTTCCCTGATGTCTTCAGATGGAAGGTTAAGTTTTATAGTTTTTTCAACTCAATAGCAAAAAAAAAAAAAAAAAAAAAAAAAAAAATTCAGGCAGAGGATCTGAATAGACATTTCTCCAAAGAAGACATAACAGATGGCCAGCAAGTACATGAAAAGATGTTTAACATCACTAATCATCAGGGAAATGAAAATCAAAACCACAATGGAATATCACCTCACACCTGTCATTATGGCTATTATCAAAAAGACAATAAATGCTGGCAAAGGATGTGGAGAAAGGGAACCCTTGTGCACTGTTGGTGGGAATGTAAATTGATGCAGCCACTATGGTAAATAGTATGGAGGTTCCTCAAGTTAAATTGAAATTACCATATGTTTCCCGTTTTTCCTCTTCTGGGTATTTATTAAAAGGGAATGAAAAGAGTAGCTCAAAAGTATGTCTACACCCCCATGCTCAATACAGCATTATTTAAATTAGTCTAGACATGGAAGCAACCTGTGTCCATTGACAGGTGAGTAGATAAAGAACATGTAGTATATGTATATACAGTGGAATATTAATCTGTAAGAAAGAAGGAAATCTTGCCATTTGCAACAATATGCATGGAACTTGAGGGCATTACGCTAGGAAAAAAAATTCTTAAAAACATATGGGTAGAGCTATGAATTTCTCTGAAGATTTGTTACATTACATTCTATTAAATTGTGGTATGTCTGCCTTCATTTTCTTTATTTTTAAAAAAGTTATATACTTTTAATTTAAATTGTAGTTATTTGACATGCAATTCAGTATTGGTTTCAGGAGTAGAGTTTGGTGGTTAATCATTTACATATAATATCCAGTACTCATCATAACAAGTGCCCTCCTTCTACCCATCCACCATCTAGCCTATCCCCCACCCTCCTCCTTCTCTCAACCCTCAGTTTTTTCTCTTTGAGGCTCTGGTGGCTTGTTGCCCTCTTTTATCCCCTCTTGCATATGTGTATCCATTCTGTTTATTAAGTTCCACAAATGAGTGAGATACGGTATTTGTCTTTCTCTGATTTACTTCGCTTAGCAAAGTATACTCTAGCTCTATCCATGTCATTGCAAATGGCAAGATTTCATTCTTTTGATAGCTGAGTAGTGTTCCTGTGTGTGTATGTGTGTGTGTGTGTGTACACATCACATCTTTATCCATCAGTTTTTGGGCATTGGGCTGAGTAGTATTCCATTTTATGTGTATATATATAAATATATATGTATATATACACGTATACATGTATATGCGTGTGTGTATGTATGTGTATATGTGTGTGTATGTTTGTGTATATGTGTGTGTGCATTTGTGTGTATACGTGTGTACATATACCACATCTTCTTTATCCATTCATCAGTTGATGGGCATTGGGGCTCTTTCCATAGCTTGGCTATTGTTAATGCTGCTATAACATTGGGGTCCATGTACCTCTTCAAATCTGTATTTTTTATCTTTCAGGTAAATACCTAGTAGTGCCATTGCTGGATGGTAGGGTAGCTCTATTAACTTTTTGAGGAAACTTTGTACTGTTTTCCAGGGTAGCTATACCAGTTGGCATTTCCCCCAACAGTGCAAGAGGGTTCCTCTTTTTCCATGTAATCACTAACACCTGTTGTTTTTGTGTTGTTAATTTTAGCCATGACAGGTGTAGGGTGGTATCTCACTATGGTTTTGATTTGAATTTCCCTGGTGATGAGTGATTTTGAGCATCTTTTCATGTCTTTTGGCCATTTGTATGTCTTCTTTGGAAAGTGTCTATTCATGTCTTCTGTCCATTTCTTAACTGGATTCTTTGTTTTTTGGATGTTGTGTTTGATGAGTTCTTAGTAGATTGTGGAAACAAACCCTTCAGATGTATTTTCAAATATCTCCTTTAGGTTGCCTTTTAGTTTTGTTGATTGTTACCTTCGTTGTGCAGAAGTTTTTACTTAATGAAGTCCCATTATTTCATTTTTGCAGCTGTTTCCCATGCCTCTGGTGAAGTGTCAAGTAAGAAGTTGCTTTGTCTGAGGTCAAAGAGGTTTCTGCCTGTGTTTTGTGGGATTTTGATGATCTATCTTAACATGTAGGTCTTTCATCCATTTTGAATTTATTTTTCTGCCTTCATTTTCATTCGTCTCAAAGTATTTTCTGATTTCCGTTTTGATTTGTTTCCTCATTATTTAAATAACATTCCTAACAGTATGTTTAATATCCACATTTGTTAGTTTCCCGAATCTTTTTCTTTGTGGTTTGTAATTTCATTCCATTGTGAACAAAGAACATACTTTGTCTTTCTATGCTTTTTAAAATAAATGAATTTCGTTTTCTGAAGGGAGGTAGGGTAAGTCCTGGAGAATGTTCTATGTGCACTTGAGAAGACTGTACATTCTATTCACTGAAGTATTTTATAAATGCCTATCAAGTATAAAATGTTAAAAATGGAGCTTTGAAGTACACAACCATTATTTCTGAATTGGTGTCTCCATTTTTGTCCACTTTTTTTGTGTGTAAATTGCTACTTTGTGGTAAGGTGCATGTTGTCAGGTTTGAATCAGTGGTGCCAGGCACTCGAGTAGAATCAAGGCAAACTTTAATGGAAGCGCTCTCAGGCGAGGTTCCTTGGTCCTGGTTAGGACAGAGCCAAGGAAGTAACCCCAGTGGGTAGGGCTGAGGGGTTTTTAATTAGGGGCCTTAGGGCGTGGAGGGCTTGCTGAGTATCTGATTGGCTGCGGTTTATGTATATGAGGGATGCAAAATACACCAATCAATTGTCAGCTCATTATACAGAAAAAGGAATCCAAAGTCGACCAGTCAGATTGTTCGTCATTGTTGTGGGGTGATCTGGAAAGTCTCTGAGACAGGAAGGCCCATGGTGGAAAGTCCTGAGCCACCATCTTGTGAAACTCGGTGGCCATCTTGTCCACTCTCGGTGTCCCTGGGCCCGCAAGCCTAACACATGTATTTATAACTTCTTTCTTTTTTGTTGGCTTTACTTCTATCATTACCCTCCTAATCTGTAGTAAAAAATGGTTTTAACATATGTTTGGTATTTATATAGCCAGTTCACATTTCTTGTGTTTGCTATTTGTATAATAAACCTTTATCCATCTTTTTACTTGAAATTTACTTATATTTCTAAATCTGAATGTTGTAGAGAGCATATAGGTGAATTTTTTTAGTCAGTGTTAAAAATTTTTGCCTTTTGATTGGATTTTAATCCATTTACATTTCATGATAATGCTATTACTGGATTTCTGTCTGTTAAACCTCGTGCTTCCATGTGCCCCATTTCCTTTCTATTTCTCTATGCCTTCTTTACTGTTTTCTTTTATATTAAGTGAATATTTTCCCATGACACATTTTACTTTATATTTTTTACACTTCCTGGAGTCATTACTTAGTGGTTGCCTTAAGGTTTACCATATGTATCTTCACTGATGAGAATTAGCATCAGATTTATATTACCTTAATTTTCAGTGAGATAGAGAAATCTTATTTTTCATAATATTTTTGTTACTTATTAATATTACAAACTCCTCCCTGTTGTTTTTCACCACAGCCTCCAATGTTTGGTGAGTGTCCTTAGGCTTTAATATCTCCAGGTCCTATTGAAAATGAAATTCAATCTTTTTTTTTAAATTAACATATAATGTATTATTTGATTCAGGCCTATAGGTCTGTGAATCATCGGTCTTACAGAATTCACAGCACTCACCATAGCACATACCCTCCCCAATGTCCATAATCCAGCTACCCCATCCCTCCCACCCCTCTCCCCTCCTGCAACTCTCAGTTTGTTTCCTGAGATTCAGAGTCTCTGATGGTTTGTCTCCCTCCCTGATCCCATCTCGTTTCATTATTTTTCTCTCCCTTCTCCCCATGATCCCCCAATCCCCCCCACTGCCTCTCAAATTCCTCATATCAAAGCGATGATATGATAATTGTCTTTCTCTGATTGACTTATGTTCCTTTTGGAAACAAATTGGGAGCTGTCTTGTTTTTGTCCTGTTTCTTACCCCCCGGCAAAATCTCAGATCCAAGGCTGGGACTCTGCAATTGGGCACAATGGCATACTTGTCTTGGAGAGACGGCCCCTCTTTAAATATTAAATATTCAATTGAGAGGTGGAGCAAAGCCTGAGGTCTTCCTGGCTCACCTTTCCTGCCATGGAACTACTGCTTTGTAAGTCAGAACAGGGTGCTTAGGGACCCAATATTCTCATGTTGCCATGAGTAGAGTATTCCATAAAAGGAGGCCCGGCAAGAGGGAAGAGCTCCATCTCTCAGCCATGCTCACCGAGAAGTTAGCCACAGCAATAGGTAACAGAGGGCATGTTGAGAAATGCTGAGGTCCTGCTATTCCCAGGAATAAAGCCCTTTGTCTGGGAGCTGGCAGAATAGGGAGCCCTGTGTTCTTGGTTGGATCCACTAGTGTGGAGTCTCCACCTTGTTGAGCTGGGAGGTGGAAGGAGAAAGTTCTCTTGGTTTAAATACTACAGATCTCAATTATTACTGAATTTTCAGGAAGTTTCTTAAACAGAGATTTCTTCATTTGCTGTTTTAGAAGTATTTCTGAAGACCTTAAATCATTTTCTTATGTTAAAAATAGAACTTCTACCACTTAACTGAGGAGTTGTCAGCTCTAAGTTGATGTAGGTAAAAGTTCTGAACTTCCATTTCTGAAACAATAAAAGTGTTCCAAAGCACATATTTTTTTTTGACTCACAGCTCATTTTCTAGCCTGGAGACCTAGTTCTCCATTATCTATTTGGCTATGGTTTCATTTCCTTATTGACATTTATATTTCTATTAAGCCCTTGAGTAAGACAAATACTTGAAATAAAAGAAAATGAGGAAGTATGGAGTGACTCTAATTAAATTTAGTAAGGTTTTTCTATTTCCAATCATATAAACCACTTTAGCTTTATACCATTTCTTGACTAAAGTAGGAAGTAAGTCATTCCATTTGCCCTCACTTTTTCCTCATGAAATAAGTCCATAATGAAAAAGAAACATATTATGTATCTGATTCATTAAGTTAGGAAGTCTGGTGTGTTTTTTATGTTTTTGTTTTTGTTGTTTTTTTGTCTTTATTTTTTAAATTTTTTTAACAGAGGTGAAAGACCTCTGGATTACAGATAGGCTAAAAATGCCAGATTTCTCATGATTGACTTTTTTTTCCTCACCCAGAGGCCTAGCTCCAGTGCACCCACTCATAAAACCATGATCTTCAGAACAAAGTTTTAGGATGGCAGCCAGTTTTCAGTTTGGATACTGAATGCAAGACAACTCAAAGATTTTCTGACCTCCTAAGACTTGCTCATGCGAAATATGTTAAAATTAAAAATGCAAGATAAATACCTTAAGAGGTCAGGGTAGTTGTTTTTTGTTATTGTTTTTCTGCTTTTGAAAAACAAAGTATGTAATTCCAAGTAGCTTTATCCAAAACAACATAGGATTTAACCACCCAAATAAGGAAATTGTGAAAGCTTTACTTTTTTGTAACAATAACTGAGAAGTCCTTGTCCTTACTGGCTTTTGTTCCTAAAACTGTTAGTCAATAGGTTTAAAATGGACAAAACATGATATAAGATCAAGCAAAGGAATCACAAAAGAGAGAAGTGCTAAACTTTATCTAGTTGTGGATGCTGCTATACATAATTATGCTTTCACTTTTGAAAATTCTAAACAGAGAAATTCCATCAGAATAATAACTCCTAGATAAACTTTAGTAAGATACAACAATTTCATACCTTCCTCCTAACCCCTCTTTGTGTTTGAGTGTGCATTGCATACATCACCTTTTTTTTTTTTTTAATATATCTTCTCCCATTCTGTCAGTTGTCTTTTGGTTTTGTTTTGTTTTTAATTTTTTATTAACATATAATGTATTTGCCCCAGGGTACATGTCTGTGAATCATCGGGCTTACACATTTCACTGCATTTGCCATAGCACTTATCCTCCCCAATGTCCATAACCCTACCCCTCCACACACCTCCCAGCACCCCTTAGTTTGTTTCATGAGTTTAGGAGTCTGTTATGGTCTGTCTCCTTCCCCATCCCATCTTGTTTCATTTCTCTTCCCCACTCCCCATGACCCCCTGCCCTGCCCCT
>JAPYYJ010002236.1:0-13101 GCA_028533885.1 Nasua narica | reverse complement strand
AGGTTGCTCTTTGGGCCTTCATTTCCCCATCTGTAAGATAGAGGAATAGAGATAGATTTTATGAGATAAAATAAATAGGATATTTTAAGTCCTTAGAAAAATAGTAAGTATGCAATAAATGTTAGATATCATTATCTTTATAGTTGCTGTCAGTGAAATTAAATCTACTTAGTACTTGTATATGAGTTTTCTGATTACACAATAAGAGTCTAAGGGATGAATTTGTTCTTCCCGTACCATCTTTCCTGTACCAAATATTTTCTCCTACAGAGTGTTCTTGGTTATCATGCCCCAAAGCCTACTTAAGTCTATTACCCTAGTTCCTGGAGCATTCACAATGGGGACAAAGAGGAATCAACTGGAAATAAGCAAAAGTGGAAACATTGAAATGGAGGCAATTTAGCTTTGTCCAGAAAATCTCTGACAAGGCCAGAGCTGGGTTGAAACATTGTCCTAGGTAACGCCTGGCATGCAGTCAGTCCATGCTGGAGACTAAGCTGGCCTCTAGTTGTGGCCCCACCTTTTGTTAATGTGCTCTACAGAATAGGGAGTGTTCATCTGCATGTGCTGGGCAGCCTGTGAGCATCTCCAGACAGCCCGCACCTTGGTTAGTGCCTAGCCCAGCATGGGCCATGGCCTAGACGTAGAGATATTTGGCCAGGAAGGGACAGAGGGAGAGAAAGTGGGAGGAAGGGAAGGAGAATGAAGTAGAAATGCTTTTGTTAAAGAAATTTTTTTAATTGCAATAGAAAGAAACAAAAACATAAAATTTACCATCTCAACCATTTTTAAGTGTACAATTGTGTAATGTTAAGTATATTCACATTGCGGTACAACAGATCTCCAAAATTTTTTCATCTTGCAAAACTAAAACTCTCATAACTCCTCATTTACCCCTCACTGCAGCTCCTAGCAACCACCACACTACTTTTTGCTTCTATGAATTTAAATACTTTAGATATCTCCTTTAAGTGAATCATACAGTATTTGTCTTTTTGTGACTGGCTTATTTTAATTGGCATATGTCCTCAAAGTTCATTCATGTTGTAGCATGTGACAGGACTTCCTTTCTTTATCTCCATTGGAGATTAGATAGATAGATAGATCAGTCAATTACATTTTGTTTATCCATTCATCCATTATTGATGGTCACTTGGGTTGCTTCCACCTCTTGGCAATTGTGAATAATGTTGCCATGAACAAGGCTGTACAAATATAGACACTCTTTTAAAGGAATACAGAAGTGGAGATTTGGAAAGTTAGGAGGGGAGATTTAGGAAATAAATTTGTAGAGACAAGGAAACTCAAAAAGCAATTCATGCCCAACAATGGGAATGTTAAAAGAATACCTGTGAACAGTTGACCAAAAAAAAGTCATTAGTCAAAGATCATTGAGTTGTAAGAAACAGAACCCACCCATTCTAGCTCAAGAAAAGAGAAGTGCTTATCATAAGAACACGGGGGTGTCCCGTGGTACCCAAGGTGGGACCTCAGGAAGGACTGGACCCAGAATCTAGAGTAAAAAACCAAATTGCTCTCTTCACCTCAAAGAACCCACATTTATTCTTTCAACTGCAGACATTGCTGTTCTAGGATTTGAGGATTCAGTTGTAAATAAAACCGACTTTACACTGGGGAAGATGAGTAAACAAGAAATCCCAATTTCTTAAATTATGTGAAGGAAAAAAAGCAAGTGCTGTGAGAAAGAATAGCAGGGAGGTGAGGGTGGCAGAGGGACCTGACTTTATCTTAGCTGATCATTGATTGCTGCTCTGAGGAGACAACACTGAAGCTGTGACTGGAAGGACAAGGAGGTGACAGCCACATGACAGGCAGACTAGATGTTGTGTTGATGAAGTGAGAGGAAGCCATGAGCCTAGAGCGAGTGAACGAGGGATAGTGTAGCAGAGGGGAAGGGAAGGAGTGTAATGGTGGGCACCAGATCACACATAGCTTTGTTGACTATGGAATGGATTTCTTTTCTAGTGCAATGGAAATTCGCTGACAAGTTATAAGCTAGGGAGCAACAATATCTGACTTATGTTTCTAGACGATCCTTCTGAAAGTCAGATGGAGAGTGGATTTGAGAGATGGAAAGGTGGGAGAGGGAGGCAGGAATGGGAATTATGTAGACAGTGGCTTAGGCCAAGACCAGGGAGGTGGAGAGAAGGGGCCAGGGTCAAGCATACCTGGGGTATATGAGTACATACTTGGGGTACACGAGCAGCATCATTCATAATAGCCAAAAAGCGAAAACAGCCCAAATGCTCATCAACAGATGAATGGATAAACAAATGTGGTATAGCCATACAGTGGAATATTATTCACCCATAAAAAGGAATGAAGTACTGATACATGGTACACTGTGGATAAACTTAAAAAATTGTGCTAATTGAAAGAAGCCAGTCACGAAAACCACATGTTATTTGATCCCATCCTTATGGAAATGCAGAACAGGGAAATCTATAGAGATAGAAGGTAGATTAGCAGTTGCCTAGGACAAAGGGGTGGAGTGATGGGAGAGGAGGTGACAGTTAAGGGTAGAGGGTTTCTTTTTGAGGTGATGAAAATCTAAAATTGACAGAGATGATGCTTGCACATAAGGATGAATATACTAAAACCATTGGATGGTATACTTCAAACAGGAGAATTGTATGGTATGTGAATTATTTCTCTTTAAAGCTGTTAAAAAAGAGAGACTCACACCTGGGAGGCAGAACTGACAGGATGAGCTCCTGGCTTGGAGGAGAAGTGTGCAGCCTGTCCTCTCTTTTCTCTTACTCTGCTTCTGTTTTTTTCCCCTTCCTCTCCGTGCCTGGGCTTTCTCTGTGCACAAGAAGAAAAGTGGCATCTTAGGGCTTACTCTACATTGCAGCCAGCCCCCATGCTCATACAATAGAAATCTCTGTAACCCAGCTTGAAGTATCCTTGGATGGAGACTTGTTGGCCCAGCCAGGCAACCCCTCAGTAGGGTAGTGTGGGGTGAGCAGTTCCTATCTGCAGAGGCAATAGGAGTCTATTTTCAGAGTTTTCCGACAGAACCAACATATAATGAGCACCTTCCATGTGCCACGTACAGTGTCAACTGCTCTCACAGCTCTAATCCCATATAATCTCTTTTGGACACTGTACGAAAGCATCTGCTGACTAAAAGAAACTTTCTCAGTTGGGTTCCATTTGTGGGGTATGCATAATGTCCCATCAAGTCCACACTGGTAAAATCTTCTACCCAAGGGTGGGAGGAGGCCTCCTTAAATGGGATTACCAGCCACAGAGTCTGGTTTCCAGAGGGTAGTGTTTTCAGTTCACCAAAACACAGGGCTCTGAGTTCCTTCTGGTTAGTGGCATTGACCAGCAGAAACAGAGAGATGTTTCTGAAAAATGCTTTAGGACCAGTCTGATGGGAAGAGAATCTGTTACAAAAACTATTTGGATCTTAAACATTAGCATAATCTATAAATTCCCCATTTAAAAATCTTCCCTGGACTTCCTGATCTGACATTACTCTTTGGAAAGAATGATGGCAAATGCCCAAGACTGAAGAGGCAGAGCAAGACCCAAGGAAAATCCATATTCTTTAGCTTAATCAGTGTTTGTGGAGTAGGCAGAACCCAAATGCAAACCATATTTTCCAAAAAGATTTTCCCTCTTAATTCTTAAATCCATGTGTGTTATATGAGAAATCCAATCCATATGTTTCTTACTCATTTACACTTAACTCATCAAAGCATTTCCTCTGAAGAGTTATTTGATGTCCAAGAAGACTTGAGAGACTTTTTTTCTTTTTAACGAGCCTTTGTTCTTAGAAATAAAGAAGCTGCTGAAGTTGTTATATGCAAAGAAAAAATGAACTTGAACCCCAGAAAGGTTAAACTTTGTTTCAAGGAGGTTCTATATTGGGAAGAAACGACTTTAGGAATGAGCTCTTTTCCTTTTAAAATTTTTTTTAGGAAGGGCCTTCAAATGGGTTCTTGGATTTTCATGCCAAAACAATTTGCTCTTCATCTATTGTTGGTAGGCACCATTAGATAAATGAAGTCCATCTTAAGGCATTCCTAGGTGGCCTTCAACTTTTTCATTAGAAGAAACCACAGCTAATTTTGATCTCTATCGGATCACTTGAGGCAAAATCTTCCCAAGGCAAGATGAATCCTTCTGAGATTCCCAAGATGTATGTTGTAAAGAATGAAGTCCCATGATGAAGGAGGTGCCATGGAACCAGAGGGCTGAGAGGTTCATCCTTTCACTGGGAGACAAAGTAATCTAAGTCAGAAGTCTGTCAGGCATGGGCTTGGTGGGTATTGCAGGACTTCCAAGAAGGGAAGGATGGTCAAGGACAGACAGAGCAAGAAAAGCTTCCCAGGGCAGCTGGGCCCTGGGGGCTGAGGAATAACAGCCTGAGTACTGGATGTGGCCATAGCTAGATGAAGAGGCAAGCACCCCGGGCCAGCATCGATTGGACACTCCTTCAAATTGATGTGTTAAAATATTTCCCTGATGTTTATTGGAAGAGAAACTGAGGACTGAGTGTGTACAGCCTGCAGGACCGAAGGTGGCAGGACTCACGGTCTCTATCACCTCTGCAATTTCACTCTACCCAAGGCCGTCCACCCCACCCAGGAAACCCAAGCCATGCGGTCTGCTACTGGCCTGTTGGGGACCATCGGTTGTGACTTTTTATGCCCCTTAGGAATCTTACAGTCCACTGAAAGTGCTCTCCCTGTGTTCTAGTAAGTACGGATTTCTTCACCTTGTACCATTTCTAATGATGCTTTAGCAACCCTTACGGACTATTCTGGGACATCTGTCTGCTTGGGATGATATAGATATGGGCAAATATTTGGCTCAGTGCAGAGAGAAAAGGAATAAGATTGAATAAGAGAAAATAAGGTCTAGGAAACCAGCATTGTTTATTTTCTCATATGTTCCAGGCCAGTGCTTGATGTCATACAAGCATGTTCTTGTTTATTCTCCCTAACAGCACCGCAAGGCAGGCGTTGTGATCCCATTTAGTAGATGAGGAAGGAGAAACATAGAGGCTAACACACTTGCCCATAGGCAGCTAATAAGGAGAAAAGCTTTGGGTACAAACCCAACATAGGGTTAGGATAACTAAGTTTCCATATATAGATATATATTTTCCCCCATTTAAATTTGTACTCAGTTTCATGAGAATGTAACCATGTAAATAAAAAAATTGTACTTTTGATTTATTGGAACTTGACTGGCTTGTTGCATTTCAGAAAATCACATCTCTGATGGTAATATCCTTCCTAGACTTTGAGTTACTACTCTGCATTAATGCCTATTCCACAAATGATGATTCTGCACATGCATTCAAGCATGATTATTTTGTCTTTAAGTACTCATAATCTAACCATAAGTTGAAATACATTTTTTCTTATGGTTTCCTTTCCTTTTATTGATCTTTCACATTATAGTTAGGTCATTATGTTGACTTTTTTAAAGTTAAGCATTTGGTGATTTATGTATTACTTTCATTTCAGGAGAGTGAAGGAGGTGTTACAAGTTGATTGTTTTAAGGGAGGATTGAGACTAATGGAGTTGAGAACTATTGGTTCTAGGCTAGTACCATCCTATAGAAATATAATGCAAGCCCCAAATAAAATTTTAAGTTTTCTAGTAGCCACCTTAGAAAAAATAAGAGAATGGAATATTACTATGAGCCTTAAATAGGAAAGGAATCCTGTCACATGCTAGAGCATGGATAAAACTTGAAGATATTGTGCTAAGTGAAATAAGCCAGTCACAAAAAGACAAATTCTGTATGATTCCCCTTACATTAGGTATCTAAAGTAGCCAAATTCTTAGAAACAGAAAATAGAATGGGGGTTGCCAAGGGAGGGGAGGAGGAAAAAGGGAGTTATTTAATGGGTATAAATTTGCATATTTGTAAGATGGGAAAGTTCTAGAGATCTGTCTCACGCAAAATGAATATACTTAACACTACTGAACTGTGCACTTAAAAATGGTTAAGATGAGGAATTTGTGTTATGCGTTTTTTTACCAAGTTTTTTTGAAAGGAGCAGGTGAAATTAACTTTAATACTATTTATTATTTATAAGTACTATTAATTTTTAATACTAATACTAAGTATTAGTTTTTATTGAACCAAACATATCTGAAGTGCTATCACTATAACATATAATCAATATAGCAACTGTTGATGAGATATTATATATTCTTTTTCTTGTACAAAGTCATTGAAATCTGTGTACCATATACCTATAGCCCCTGACAGCCCAGACTGGACACATTTCTAGTGCTCAATAGCCACATATGGTTGGGGTTACTGTACTGGACAGCTAAGTTCTAGAGAATAGAATAATAACGACAGAACACTTGGTGAATAGGCTTTAAGTGCCAACTACTGCTGTGACTCCTTCACATAGAATGACTCATTTAATCCTCACAATGGCCCTATGAGATTGGCACAGTTCTTGTCCCTGTCACACATGAAGAAACTGTAGCCCAGAAAGCTTCAGTGTCTTGTCTGAGGTCACACACCATTGTGTCCCCGAGTGGAAAGCTGAACCTGGGTGTTTTAGCCGCAGAACCCTGCCTTAACCACTATGCAATGGTGCCTTTGCAAGATTTTTCCCTGGGATTCCCTCACTGGCCCCCTGGGGGTCTGCACAGCCCTGGCAGGCATGAGGGCAGCAGGGACATGGCTGAGCCCCCAGGGAGCTGGTTCGGCTCGTCTCTCCCTGCCCTTCCTGAGGAGCATGGTGGAGGCACTGGCTAGCCCTTCTGAGAAGCAGAAAGAAAATATGTGCTTGCTTTACAAACCCCAGCAATGTCTTCTATTCTTCTCTGTATTTCCATTAAAAGAGGTAGTGGTCTGGGCAAATCAAGATGAAACACAGAGGGGACAGAAAGTCTGTCCCAACTCATGCATCTAATAAGGACTTGCTTGCCAGGACCTTGCTGGTGAGTTGTCTGCATTCCAATAACTTTCTCCTGGGTTCTCCTTAATAAAGACAGATTTCTCATTTCCTGGGACTCCATCAAGATTATGCTGACAACTTCCCCATTAATTATTAAATTATGCACTGTCACAAAATGATTGCATTTGCTTCCTATCTAAACACCACCCCTCATTGATGAAAAATCTCATTTAAACTAATATGCTTTTAACTTGCTTCATTTCAACACCTCCATGGAGGCTACTAATGAGCGGACTCCATGCCCAGCTGGTCCCTTGGCCCTTCTTTGTGTTCTCTGTTCCAAGACCAATCTTGCTGAGCAGGAAAGGGGAGGACTCGCCATTTGAATAGGAGTCTTGGCTGGAGACTTCCCGAGGGACGTGTATACTTATACATGTGACTTTGAGTCTGAGCCCCCACAAAAGTGAGACTCCATTTGCTGCTTCCAGAACCACAAAAATCGCCTAAGAGTGCGGCCACAGAAGTAAAACAGCCTCCCAGTTTCAACTGGGCAGCTTCATGAGTCAGGTAATTATACCCAGATTCCCTTTACCCAGGCCTCCTAATTATTGTTTAATAAAGAGATGATTCCAGGCTGTGACCCACAAGGCTGGTAGTATCATAACCGTGGAGGTGGAGAAGTACTTTCTCCCAGATGTTGCCCTCCTCTGTCAGGGAGACAAGGTGCTTTGAAAGGACCCCTCATTGTTGCTTTTGGAGAATGTCATCTGCCAAGCAACTCATCTTCCTGGCACTGTCTTCTCTGGGGTGTCAGATGGGTCACTTCACTGGAGTGCTGTGAATCAGGTCAGTCTGTTCCTCTGATTAACCCTGATCTCATTCTGTTGGCAGCACATAATAGCCTGAGGCCCTGCTGCCTTCTGAAGGCTGCCCACTCGTGCCAGGGGTACTGGGAACAGGAAGGGCTGACTGAGCTCACACCAGGAGCCAGGCTTGGTTCTCAGTGTTCTTGAAACGTGTCTCCTTAAATTTTCACATAGGTATTATTTTACTTCCCTCCCTGTTTCACGGATCACGAAAGTGAGGCTCATTGGGGTTATCCCCATTGCCCAAGACTACACAACTAATGTAATTGGGAGAGCTAGGATTTGAACCTACATCTCTCTGGATCCACAGCGTAAGGGCTTAACTCCTATGCCATACTGTTAGGAGTTAGCTAGCCAGAAAGGGAATTATCTGGGTCATGTTTTCATGCCAGAACTTAGCTAGATTATCTAAGGACACCTATTTTCATCAATATGGATGGTACATTATGCTCTTGGCTTCTGATCGGGGGCATATACGATAATCATAGTTTTCCCTGCCCATTGCAGCCATATTCATTAAACCAAGGATGGACCCACTATCCCAGCAAGAACAATAAGAGGTCTTCCCTAGGAATTTTCAAATTGAAGTTGGAAAAAAGAGAAGCCTTTCCTACTCCAGTGATGCGACTAGGTAGACAAGAGCTCTAAATGGCCATGGATCATGGTATAGGCTTGTGAATAAGGGCAAGAAGATAATGCTTGATAATACACAGAGAAATGGAAAAAATTCCAATGACATTTGAGTCCCTGATTCAAATTTCTGGGGCACACCCTCGTATTTTCTACAATTCAGCCACGTAAGCAAATAAATTTCCCCTTTTCACCCAAAATAGTCCTACTTGAGTTTCTATCATTTGTGATAAAACCACACTAAAACACCTTGCCCCGGAATTTGGTCTACTAAGGACAGTGCAGATCTTCTAAAGAGCTTTACTATGCACTGGAGAGAGGCGAGAGTGGAAAGGCAGACACTTTAAGCAGGAAGACCAGCAAGGAACCTCTTGCTGTGTAAGCTGCCTCAGTGGTCCAACAGAGAGATGACGAGGGCTAGAATCAAGGCAAAATTGGGGATGGAGTCAACTTGGGAGGAGTTTTCTGATTTGGCAATTGATTGAAATTAGGGAAGTGATATAGGAGATGCCCAGGATGATTCTCAAGTAGATGGTGATGCCATTAGCTGAACAGAAAAGGACAGGAGGCAGAGCGGACTCAGAAGAGGTACATGGAGCAGCAATAGGTAGTAAGCTTGGCCAACGGTAGCTGACTGGTGTTCAGCTGTGTGGCTCCTTTAAGCTGACACAATATGTTTTGGCACCATGACAAAGGTGTGTTCTGGCAGTCACCTGCTGGTGACAGCCTCAGCCCTGAGTCATTCACCCTAACCTGGGCTTCACGCCTCTTTCCATCCTGCTTTTAGCTCTCCCAGTCACCAAGTGGCCTTATTTTGTCCTTACACCACCCTGCAGATTTGTCAGAACTGGTGTTGTCTTCCTGGTAGAACTTAGGCTCCTTTCCATGGGATTCTGTCCTTCCTGCTGCTCAGCTGAATAGAGCCACATTGGATAACTCCCTCCCTGGAGTGGTGGCGATGGATGGCTAGCACTGTTAAAAACAAACAAAGGAATCATGCTGCGGAAATCTGATTCCAGCCAATTTGGCTACTTATAATTATTAGGTTCTTTGTGCTGGGTATCTGTAGCCTACTATAGCTCAAAAGTGATAAGGATTATAGATCTCTCCTACTAAGACTGCCCAACTAAAGGGTAAGAGTAGGTTGCATTGAAAGCAAGACCCAGACCAAATAAATACATTTACTTATTAATAAGCAGGCCTTACAATAATGCACAATCTTTTTTTTCTAAGTTTGATAAAATCTCTGCTCTGTGACATACACTTTGCATGATGAGATAATATTCTAGTGGCAGAATTCTAGTCAAAATCAGGCAATAGCCTCATCTGTTAGTTGCAGCATGCAGATAAGGTAGAGTCTATGGAGTCCATTATGAAGGGTGTATGCTGTTGAACTTGAAAAATTCTTAACACTGTGTTCATGTAAGCATGGAGGTGTTTTGTATTTCGGGCTATCCACATATTTTTTGTGCCAATTATTTCACCAACAAAAAATAATTTCGAAACCCATTACACAATGAGCAGACCCTCTAGGGCTGATGGAAGATAAAGATTGCTGAAGTTCTACTTAGAAATAGACCCATGCACACGTATAGTCAACTAATACATGACAAGGAAGCTAAGAAAACTCAATGGGGAAAGGATAGTCTCTTCAATAAATGGTTTTTGGAAAAACCAGATAACCATATGCGAAGAATAAAATTGGACCCCTATCTTACACCACCCACAAAAATTAATTCAAAGTGGGTTAAAGACTTAAGTGTAAGATACAAAACTGTAGAACTGCTAGAAGAAAACAAAGGGGAAAAGCTCCTTGACACTGTTCTTGGCAAAGATTTTTTTGGATATGACACCAAAAGCACAAACCATAAAAGTAAAAATAAATATGTGGTACTATATCAAACTAAAAAGCTTTTGCACAGCAAAAGAAACAATCAGCAAAATAAAAAGGCAACCTACCAAATGGAAGAAAATATTTGCAAATCATCTATCTGATAAGGTCCAAGGTATGCAAAATATGTAAGGAACTCATGCAATTCGGTAGCAAGAAAACCCAATTTTCCGAAATTAAAGTGGGCAAAGGACTTGAAGAAACATTTTTCCAAAGAAGACATACAACTGGCCAACAGGTATACAAAAAGATGCTCAACATCATTAATCATCAGAGAAATGCAAATCAAACCACACACTTGTTAGAATGGCTATCATAAAAAAGACAAAAGATAGCAAGGGTTGGTGAGGAAATGGGGGAAAGGGAACCCATATCTGCTGTTGGTGGGAATGCAAATTTATAAAGCCACTATGGAAAACAATATGGAGATTCCTCCAAAAGATAAAAAAGGAACTACTATATGATCCAGCAATCTCCCTTCTGGGTGCATATCTGGAGGAAATGAAGTCGCTATCTGGAAGAGAAATTTGTATGCCCCATGTTCACCGCAGCATTATTCACAACAGCCAAGACATGGAAATAACCTAAGTTGACTAGATGGAGAAAATGAGTATTTATGAATAGATAAAATGTGGTATATATGTACAATGGAATTTATTATTCAGCCATAAAACAGAAGGAAATCTTGTTTTTGCGACAAACAGATGGATCACGAGGGCATCACGCTAAGTGAAATAAGTCACTCATAGAACTCACAGAAATAGAGACTAGAATGGTGGTTGCCAAAGGCTGTGGGTGTGGGAAATGGGAGATGTTGGTCAAAAGGTACAAATTCCCAGATATAAGATAAATTAATTCTGGGGATTTCATGTACAGCATGGTGACTATAATTAACAATACTGTATTATGTACGTGAAAGTTGTGGATAGAGTAGACTTTAAATTTTATCATCCCCCAAAAATGGTAATTATGTGAGGGGATGAGGTTTTAACTGACTTTATTGTGGTAATCATTTTGCAATACATATGTTTATCATCATATTGTACATCTTAAACTTGAATGTAAGTTAGTAATATCTCAGTAAAGCTGGGGGGGGGAGGGGAAAATTGCTGAAGCTCTCTCTTGTAGAAGCTACCCTAGAGTGTAGATTTCCAGTTAGAGTCTATCAGAGCTTACATTCTGGAATGTGTATCGCTGATGAAGGTACTTTGGACATTAACAAAGTGCTCCTAGGATGTAAGTTAAAACTAAACACATACACTCTTGATCTATAAATAAAATAAATGACCTGTAAAATACATATACAAATTTATATAATTCATACCATGTGCTTGCCTCAGAACCTTTGCATAAACTGTGCTCACAATGTCTTCATCCCTTTCTCACACATTTGCCGGAATGACTCCTATTCTATCTTCAGGACTTGGAATAGCTGTCACCTTCTCCGGGAAGCCTTCCCTGATCCTCCTCCATCCCTATCAGGCCTAGTTGAGTGATTATCCCTTGTCTTGTATATCTTTGTAGCACCTTGTGCTAACTTCTTGTCATTGAAAGTCAATCAACCGGTATGTCCCCTTCCCTTGACTGTAATTCGCAGTCCCTTTCTCTGTAATGCCAGCAGAATGCATGGCCATCAGTAAACGCTCAATTTGTTTGTAAAATTGAATTTAACTCAAAGGAGAAGCCAATTTTGTTTTCCTTCCTCCCTGCTTCCCATCCGCGTATTGGAAAAGGAATCACCAATGATTAGTTGTTGACCAAAGGTAGAGAAGGGGCTGAATGGGACACTGCCCTGGATAGTTCATAAGTTCGAGAATAATTTGGAAGTGACTAAACATAGAAACATTTTTAATTTGCTTTCACTTTAAATGTTCACTGATCTGCTCTCAGGATGAGCTCTGGAGCTGGAATAGTGGTGAGTACCTTCTGTGTTGGCTGATCATTGATATTTATCCTGAGGAGAAGAAAATGACCAGAGGCCTTATTCCTTTGATGCTTCCCTCTGGGTCATGCAATTCCTCACGGAGCGAAGGTCAGCGAGGTCAGACAGACAGACAGCCCATCGGGAGGCTGCTGACCTCGTTTTGTCCATCACGGTCCAAATACACAGACTTGGACTTGACATTTGCCAAGGTACAGCTAAACAAATGGTGGTAAAATGATGCTCATTCATTCAGACCCACATCAAAGTAGCTAAAATAGGGTTTGAATGTTAGAATATACACTTGGCAGAAATATGGAGACACAGGTCATCTATTTGGAGGTACTTTTCCTTTTGCAGCTCTGAATCTGCCATTTTAACTAAGACCAGGCCTGTATCTCATTGAGCATTTCATCTCATTTAAATAAATAGTGAAGAAGGAGGGAGGATGATGTGGAATTTACGCATTCAAAATATGTAAAGTTTGCATTTTGGGATTATGTGGAAAATACTACGAGTGGATGATTGTTGTCCCCTGAGGTTCCAGGTGAGGAGCTGGAGGCCGAGAAAGGCATAATGCCTGTTTCTCTTCTGCAGTTCTGTCTGCAGCCCCAACATTCCCCTGGACCCTCAACCCCCTTAGCCCTATAAAATACCACAAGGCCATAAAATCACACCAGGATCAGCATTCTGGGCATGGAAAACAATGCAGGAGGATTCTACAATGCGGAGTTGAAAGTCATAGTTCTAGGGAAGAGACTGGGCAACAGCCACTGGAGGTCCCCCCTGGGCCTGCCTTCAGGTCGGGCTGGGTGGGCATGTCTGGCGTGGGGCTGTGGCGAGCAAGGAATCCTCTCAAGAGCTCTTGGGTAAAGGTTCTCTCAA
>JAPYYJ010002235.1:0-13101 GCA_028533885.1 Nasua narica | reverse complement strand
TTTTTTTTTAAAGATTTTATTTATTTATTTATTAGGAAAGAGAGAGAGTGAGAGAGAGCATGAGAAGGGAGAAGGTCAGAGTGAGAAGCAGACTTCCCATGGAGCTGGGAGCCCGATGTGGGACTCGATCCCGGGACTCCGGGATCATGACCTGAGCCGAAGGCAGTTGCTTAACCAACTGCGCCACCCAGGCGCCCGTAAGATTAGATTTCTTATTCTATGAGCAACTGTCGATTTTTCTCTAGCAAATCATACATTTATGTAGTCAATATAGATAAAAATAAATGGCTAGCATTCAAATTTATTTACTGACCTAGCTATTTTTAATTCATGTGTTAGGATTTCGTGGACTTGTGAGTCAAAAGCTAAAAACAACATAATCTGCATACAAGTCTGCCCCTCCCCCCTCTTGTCCATGTGCTCTCGCTCTCTCTCTCTCTCTCTGAAATAAATAAACTTAAACACACACACACACACACACCCAAAAAAACCAATCTCTCTGACTAGATAGTGCTTTTCGAGAAAAGAAGTATTAGAGTGATTATATGTGGGTCAGTGTACTAGTCCCTTTAAGGGAATCCTGTAATTATTAATGTTTATATATGAAAAGAAGTTCCTCACTCTTATAGCTTATCAAGGTATTGCTGAACAGAATCATAGTGTTTTTGGAATAGCCGTTTTCAAATAATTACTATTATTATTATTGTTATTTTATTTCCACTGCACTTTATTAAACCAAAAGTGAAGGAGCAGAGCAGGGCTGGTTCCTTTTGCTTACACCCGCCTTCTTGTGTGTGGCCCCCCGCAGGACCTGCCTCTGGGAGGGTCTGAGTGTGGCTCAGCCCTCCCTTGAGCTAATTAGCCCAGAGGGCCTATGGGTTGGGTTTGGGTTAGCCAATAGGAACGCGGAACCCCTGCCTGGGAAAGAATATAAACCCCGCCTTTTGCCCGCCAAACTTGTGCGCCAATTCTGGCCAGGGTGATAGGCTAGATCAAACAGTTACTAAGCAACATTCTGTGTTACAATCTCATTGGCCACTGACCCCTCTAAAACTGTTGTGCTTTTTGAAACTGGCTCTCTTTCTCTACACCACACCGCTGTGTCGGTGAGTGTGAGAGGGAGCTCAAGCTAGCTTGAATAAAGGGCTCTTTTGCTTTTGCATCGGACTTGGCTCCCTGGTGGTATTTGGGGATCTCAAAATCTGGGCATAACAAAAGCATGTTTGGAAGTCCAACGCTTAAAGCAGACAACACTCTTGGCAGCTATAAAGTGAGGCTGGGAGAGCAGAGCCTGGTTCTATTGACACCTCCAGTCATTTGACCCTAGCCTCACATGTTGGAGCTTAGCCATTCTTGGCCTTTCTAACATGAGGGCCATTTACATGTGAAAACATCTTAAGATTGCCCATATTGCAGTAGTGATGATTTTAATGTTTACTGATAAATGGACCAATGAATTTTTTTTTAAATATTTTATTTATTTATTTGACAGACAGGAGAGAGATCACAAGTAGGCAGAGAGGCAGGCAGAGAGAAAGGAGGAAGCAGGCTCCCCGCTGAGCAGAGAGCCTGATGCGGGGCTCGATCCCAGAACTCCGAGATCATGACCTGAGCCAAAGGCAGAGGCTTTAAACCACTGAGCCACCCAGGCACCCCTGGACCAATGAATTTTTATATTGAATATGTTCCCGGGATTTTCTAGTTTTCAAGTTGGAAAGCCTCTTACCACCCTATGGCAATGTTCTGCAGGCAGTTGCTCCCATGAACAGTAACTGATTCCCTACTCTTGCTGGTACTTGGCTACCATGATAATTTTTTAATAATTAGAGTAGGTTGAATAATGGCCCCAAATATATCCACATTCCCCGAAAACTTGTGAATGTTACAGGCAAGTGAGGCAATGAGGCAAAAGGGACTTTTCAGATATGATAAACTTAAAGCTCTTGAGATGAGGAAATTATTCTGGATTATCATGGTAGACCCAAAACAGAATCAGAAAGGTCCCTAGAAATGGGAGTCAGAAGAAAAGTTGACTAGAGAAGAAGAGAGGGAACTTGATGACAGAATAAGAGGTTGGAGTGATGTAAGGAAGGGATGATTAACTAGAGCAAAGTTGGCTTCCAAAAGCAGAAAAGGCAAGGGAAGGGAACTTCTAGAACCTCCAGAAGGAACCAGTCCAGGAAAGCTAGTTTCGGCCTGCAGAACTATTAGAGAATCAATTTGTGCTGTTTTAAGCTGCTAAGTTTGTGGTAGTTTGTTACAGCAACCATTAGAAGCTAATGTAATATTTTCATAATCACATAGTAATAAAACTAATGAGTATGCATCGTTTATAAAATAAAAGGCTTCCCTGAAAAAAAAAAAGTGATGTATTTCACTAGTGTGGCACAACAGTTTTTGGTTTTAAGTTATTATCTCATTTGATTCTCAAAATCATTCTCTAAGGTAAGCAGGAAAGGTATTATACCTATTTTATTTATGAGGACACTGAAAATTGGGGTGCTTACACAACTTGCAGTAAAAAGATGTTCTTTGACTCCTTTCCTAGTGTTTCCTGCCTGTACAGTCCTGCTTCTTTAGAAAGAACTCAGAAAAAGATATGTAACAAGTTATATAGACCACATTTATTTCAAAGTAGGCAATTGCCTTCCCTTAAGTAGGAGAATAGAAAATTCAGCACAAAGAGAAAACTTTCTATCTTAAATTCAGGTTGAACAGCAGCTTACTGATTGGTAAATGCCAAGTCCTCTCCATACAATCAGAATATTCATCTGATTTTTTTATTACTTAACAGGATTGTACAGTTTAACATGGAACACAAATAAAGATTTATGAAATGAGACCATAAATAAATATTTTCAGAAGTAATTAAATATAATCTTAAGTGTATGGACAGCTACATAGAAAGAATGAAAAGCAAAATTAAAATATATGCCACAAGTGTTCATTTTTAGCAATGTTTTTATATTTCTAAATATCATCTAAGGAGAGAGATGAGTTTAGAAATTAGAATGAAAGTACATTTTTAAAAAGTATTAAAGAGATTATAACTATGTCCAGCTTTATTTTCATGCTGTGTCTGCGATCTCCAGTAGGGAAGCTGATAATATGCCTATCACAGGGCTTACTTTCTCATTTTCCATGGTCAACATGATAATTACTATAAAAGCAAACATGAGTGAGTAGAGGAATATTCAACAGGTAAAGCATACAGTATAAAGTCTATACTGTAACTGCAAATGCCATCATTCTCAAAACTGCAAGCAAATATTGATTAAGAGTTTTAAGCTCTTCAAAGGGTTGCTGGAACAAAATGAATAAGTTTAGGAGCTTTTTGAGGTTGTTTTTGCCTCAGGTGGGTTTCTGGAACTGAGTGATTCCATACTTCTCAAAGAAGGCAGTGCATTAAGTAGCTGAAAATGGTACAAAGCAACAGCTCAGAGAAACTTTAAAATGAGAGCTAAAAATTATTTCATTTTTCTGAAAATAAACTCAGTAGAAATCCATTTTTACTTTAACCTTTACATTATTAACTAGAACTCATATTTTATTTTAGTTCCTTTCATCTAAGTCAGATTGGCCAGGAAGTATCACTTAAAGAGAAACTAAGGAAAGATGATTTAATGGGAAATTATTGGTAAGCTGATTTTATTGAGTCCTTCACAAATTGGTTAAGCCCACCATGCAGTGTTAGATCTGCAGACATTAGCAATCAACTCCTGCATTTTACACTGGAAGAAAAAGAAGCCTAGAATAATGTGTAGATGGCACCACCATCGATGCTGTTAATCTAATTAAAAACCCAAACAACCAACAAAACCAAAGAATTCTTTGTATACTTAAAGCAGTTTGTTGGCAGTTTGTCACTTGAGAAAATTCTCTAGCCTGTCTATCTTCTCTCAAAGCTTCATAGCCTAAGCTACCATTCTTGTTTGGAATAGTCCAATAGCCTATTACTTTTGTCTTCCATCATTCTCTCTCCTCTCCCTCTTATTCTCTTCATAAAGCCAGAGTGACTTCTTTGAAGTTCATTTATGATTAGATCACATAATGATGAAATGATTTCAGTGGCTTCCCATTGGTTTTAGGATGAAGAACCAGCTCTTTAACTTGAACTCTGGCTGCTTCTATTGTCAGATTTTGCCTCCCATCCCTCCGCATTGGTCACAACTTTGCAGACACATTCCTTCTGCAGGTGCTCTTCACCTACAAGGTTTTCCCTGCCCCAGTCTAAATCACTCCCTTAGACCTCCACTGGGGCAAAGCCTCCTACAGCAAGCCTTCCTTGACTTTCTGATTTGTTTTAAAAATTCTTGCTACAGACTCATGTGACATATGCCTTTCCTTTATAGCACTTATGACAGTTGTAATTTCACACTCATATATATGGTATAGTCTCCCCTTGTGAGACTGTAAGTTCCAGAAATGACAGTATCCATATCCTCATTTTTTTTCCTCACCGCTAGTGCTCAAAACCAATCACAATATCTGAAGAATAAAATTCTAAAAGTGAGCTGACAAAATGAAAAATACACAGTGATCTTCAAACTATTTTAGCAGGAGAAATATTTCATTAAAATCTCACAGGAAATCCTAGAAAATATAGGAAATAAAAGTGACATACTCATAGTATACACTATGTATGGTTTTTATAGCATTTAGGTAAAATGAAGTCATCAAAAATGTGGATATTTAAGAAATCACAAAATATCTTGGGAAGTATCCTAAATTTGGATTAGGAAATGTTGCATTTAAAAAAAATCAAGCTCAAATGAGTCTTAACATCCATTTTATCTTGCAATTTTGTTTTTGCTAATTGAACAAAGAAAAATCCAAATATATCTAGATAGACAGCTGCAGCAATAACAGCTAGCATTCTATTCACAGGATGCTTTTCATTTAAAATGTAGCAGAATCCTGGATAGCAGATTTTTTTTTCACAGCTTAATCAATAGCAACCTTTATCAACTTCTTACATCTTCTTATAGGTGGTACATTTAGAATGAGTAGTAGAATAGTCTCTTCAACTAGGTCATAACTTTTTTTGGTGAAAAATAATTTTTTGGATATATCTTAAAATATTATAAGTTGAATGGTTTTTTAAAAATTTAATCTTATGTCAGTGGCATTTGTCTCAGATATTCTCTGAGATCAAGGCACTCAACATTTATTCTGTTTGTCAAGCTGAATCCAGAATCCATTCACTAACATTTTCTCTGCAACAATGTACTTTAACATTCCGATCCCCATGGCCAAAATGAGCTTATGAAAAAAGAAAAATATCTAACCTATTCCAAATGTATTGAACAAATGGGTTTGGGAGAGATGGTATGCTTGAGCTATTAAGCAAATGGGTTGTTTTTATCAGAAAAACAATGAATCTGTCTCCTAGGACATATTTAAACCCCCACCTTGACTGTTAGAAAGACTTCTGGAAAAGTCTACTATTTAATAAAATTGTTAATACATTTGACAATTCTGTGACATTTCCCAAAACTGTTTTTGAAAGATGCTGGCTTCTATAATTTCTTTGCAACATGTGGTGCTGACTTGAACACATTTGGGCACGAGCTTCCTCCTTGCCATCTCGGCAGTTGTTGACCTCTGTGCTTTCCCACTGTCTATACAGATGTCACTACATCTTTGCCAACATCCTTTATGGTGTGTTAAAAACTGATCCACACACTAGACAAAAAAAATCCCCTGTTGCCCAGGTGTCCAGTGTTTAAATTAATGCATCCTCCTCACCTGCACCTGCATGTACAGTATCAAGCAAGAAAGTGAAAATCAGAAATAGGCATATTCTCATTCAATTGAACTGTGAATATGGCAGTTATGAATCTCAGCCCATAAATTCAAGTGCACAAGAATATAAATATTTAATTTAACAATTTGTACTCTAAGCCCCTATTTACTGGAGTAGAAGTTGCTGAACCAGTTAGTTGAGTGTTTCTTCTTATCCTCAGAAATGTCTGAAGTTTTCATCGAGTTTAGGGTTTAGGTCTGACAGCTTCCCTGTGTCCCCTAATCCCCTCCCCCCCACTCGGCATTGTACTCGATCTTTGATTTCTGTCAGTGACTGCTGAAATAGTCCACTTGCGTTTTCAGATCCTTTGAGTACTTCTGCTACCTCCAGGCCTAGAAGTCTAGGGTACAGGGATATGTTCATGGGAATCTATACTCTTATACACTAAGACATAGTTCTCAAAAGTCATTCCATTCTCAAGAGTCCTCCTCCCTCGCTGGCACTCATCATGGGTCTCAGGGCTCAGGTCTCCTCTCTCCACTAACTCCCTGCTCTGGTCATTTCTTCTTCATTTTCCCTTCCTGCCTGGGGTCTTTTTTTTTTTTTTTTTTTTTTTTTAACTCTAGGAACAGAATGCCTTCTTTTCTGTCTGCTTCTTAAGGAAAAAAACAACCCACAAAACTCAAATCTCCCAAGTTTTATAAGGCTATGATTTCTGAAATATTTATTCATTTAGTTAATAAGCACTGCATACTGGGGCACCAGGTGGCTCAGTAGGTTAAGCATCTGCCTTTGGCTCAGGGCATGATCCCCGGGTCCTGAGATGGAGCCCCACCACAAGCTCCCTGCTCAACAGGGACTCTGCTTCTCCCTCTCCCTCTGTCCGCTGCTCCCCCTGCTTGTGCTCGCTATATCTCTCTTTCTCTCAAATAAATAAATAAATAAACAAACAAATAAATAAATAAATAAAATCTTTTTTAAAAAATAAGCACTTACATGCCTACTAAATGCCAACCACACTCTCTGGCAGTTTAACAGTAAGTAAAATGACAAAATCTCTGCTCATGGATCTGACATTCTTGTGGAAAAAACCTAGAAAATAAGGAATTTAACAAATAAATATTAATCATGTCCTCTGATAATGTGAATTTCTATGAAGATAAAGCAATATAAGAGGGTACATGGAGATGAGCTCTTTGAAAAATTAGTAACTGAGCAGAACGCATGACTGAAATAAAGAATTTGGAAAGAAAAAATTAAGTGTAATGGCCTTGGTGTAGGCTAGACGTGGGTAGTTTTATGAATAGCAAGAAGACCAATATAGTTGGAGCTAGGAATGGCAGGGGACAAATGGTCATAAGATAACGTTGATGTGGACATAACAGCCTTTTTTACCTTTTCTACGATCTTCTATTTCCATAGTCATCACAGGGATGATAATGGGAAAGAGAAAAAAATCTGAAATAGAAACAGAAAGGAAAAGGAATATAAACTAATATCCCAAATGCTATCTGGCTTAACAAAGATCCACATAGTTTCAGACTTTGGAAAAATGCATCAGTTTTGTTGGATGATCATTCTTGGAATCCTTTCTGCTTTGAGTTATCTGTCAGTGGTACTAAATCTATTTCCCTCCCAGCCAATCCCTAGCACATATTTGTTGCAGTGCTAGTTATCCAGGATTTAAGTATCTTATTTCCTAATGGTATCTGCCTCTCTTTCAAACTTGAGGAGTTTAACTCACCTTATCTGTTGCTTAAACCTTTTTTTTTTATTAATGTTAAGCTGTTTACAATAAGCATAAAAGAAGCAGAAGCTCTAATAGTTCACATTCTTTTTTTTTTTTTTGAGAGAGCAGCACCTGAGCAGGAACAAGACAGAAGTGGAGGGAGAGAGAAATTCTTAAGCAGGCTCAATGCCCAGTGCGGAGCCCAATTGGGGGGGCTCTATGTCATGACCTTGAGATAATGACCTGAGCCAAAATCAAAAGTCAGACATTCAGCCAACTGAGCCACCCAAGAACACATTTTGCAATCCTTGTTTTATGTTTCAAAATTATATGTAACTTTGTAGGGACCACAACACTATTGTTTAAAAATTGACAATGTAAAATTCTTTAGAACCTGGACAGTATTTATCTGCATTTATGTAAAACACAAAAGACAACTTGTCTTTGAGTGAATTCACATGAAAATTTTGAGGCTACCCCTTTAATTCATCACTATTGTTGATATGGTTGATATTGATAGAAGAAATACTCATTGAGAGTATAGTAAAAAATGTCCTTTGATTTCAAGTCTGCTTAATCATGTCAGAGTCATTGGTTACTAAGAAATTTTATTTTTAAATTTCTTGCTTTTAACGGATGATAGAATCTATTTTTAAGACTTACTGTGTACCACACTTGAAAACAACATTTGTAAACATAAATTTAGGCAGAATGTTTATCAAAAACATTAAATTTATATATCCTAAATGTACAATAAATTCCCAAACCATTTATAATACATAATGCAGCTTTATTAGGACATAGTAAATTATATGTTCACTTATTACTATATAATTCTTCAGAGCATGCATGGAGTTTGCCTGGCATTTAATTAAGTCCATTTCATGTCTGCCTTAAAAGAACACTGGCTTACAGAAAGGAATCATACAGACCCAAGTAAAAAGAATGACATGTGCTAAGCTAGAAACTTCTTACTTGATGATATACAGAGAAAATAAATATATGCTCAGGGATGGCAATAAAATTTTATCTGGGTTATACAATAATGGGTTGATCTGCCAACAAAAGTTAACCATAGCCAAATGTTAACAGATACTAAAACCCACATTTGTATATGTAGTTTACTCATAACATTTTCAAATATTTAAATACGTTTTTAACATGAAAGTGATGGGGTGCCTGGGTGACTCCGTTGGTTAAGCATCTGACTCTTGATTTCAACTCAGGTCATGATCTCAGGGTTGTGGGATCAAGCCCCTTGTCAGACTCCATGCCTGATTAAGAATCTCTCTCTCCTTCTCTTTCTGTCCTTCCTTAGCCCCTCTCTCTTCTTTCTCCCACTCTCTTAAAAACATGCAATCATATATTTGTAGAGGATTTGAAACTCAATCAAAAGTTTGTAACTTTTTATTACACACAATGGTCTAAATATAATAAAAAACAAGTGATGCATGAACTGCTGGCCTATACAATCTGATCAACTTTGTAAACAAATAGAAAATAAAATAGTATGGACTGGGTGAAAGAAAAACCCTTATCAACTCTACATTTTTCAGAGACCCAACAAATTCCAATAGGCTCAATGTAGAAGCAGAGCCAAAGACATCATAGAAAATGCTTAGCAGCACAAGCAAGACCATAGGGACCAAATGAGAAAATAGTCTACCTTTTAAAAACACATTGTAACTGACTAGGGATATTATAGGTAATTGTGACTTAAGAAGGGTGTGACAGAGTTGCAGAAGCCTAAGGAAAACTACTTTTAAATAATCAAGCAGCTGGGGCACCTGTGTGGCTCAGTCTGTTAAGCATTCCACTCTTGATTTCTGCTCAGGTCATGATCTCATGACTGTGAGATTGAGCCCCGCGTGTTGGGCTCTGTGCTCAACAGAGAGTCTGCTTAAGATCCTTTCCTGCTCCCTCTCCACCCACCTCTATTTCTCCCCCGGCTTGCATGCACACTCTCTCGAAAACAAACAAACAAACAAAGAAATAAAATCTTTAAAAAAAATAATCAAGCAGCAAAGCACTTTCTACAAAATAGTAAGTTTGACTTCTTCAGTTTCCAGTTATACATTACTGTGGACTGATTAGCTTCATTTCTCTCCCTTATTCATTTTCTGATCTATCACTGGAGTTCTCTCTCCAAAACAAAAATCCGATTATCACTCACCTATTAAATCTTTTTAGAGACTTTCTAAACCCTATAAGATAAATTCTACTTTCTTTATATGTCATGTAAAGTCCACCACAATCAAACATCAGCGTAAGGTTTTAATTATATTTATGGTCATTATCTCTTCCCTCACATGTTTAGTTTGTGTAGGAATACTCATCATATCCCAAGAACTGCTTGAAAGTTAGAGTATCCATTCCCTCTAGCAAGAACACCTTTACTTCCAATTAGATTTAGACACCTCATTGAAATTATACTGTAAGGAAAAGGAAAAGTAAGGGAAGTAAGCTTCCCCTAATCTCTATCTCCATTACCAAACTGGCCCCCTCATATAACATTTATTCTCAATATTCATTTATCGCCTTTTCTTTATTCATAGGGCCCCACTTTTTCTATAATCACTACATGCGTATCTTAAGAAGAAAAAAGACATTGCCCAGAATCTCTTACAATTAGGGGTGGCTTATAATAGACAAGATGTAAGTGGTAGTCATTTGTGGGATTTCCAGGACCTTAATTTGTCCTTTGCCTTTCCCCCTGTGACTTTGAAACAAGACCACCTGTTAAGAGCAGTGGGATAAAAAGACATAAGGAATCTGGGTCATTGAGATGCTGTACTTCCAGATTTCATATTACATATGAAAGATTATTCCTCTAATTTGTTTAAGACATTGTTAAGTGAGGAGCTGAAACATCCATCCCCTTTGGGTGCTAACACCCAAGTCCCTGTAGTGTCAGTGATTTTGGGGCAACCTGAACATGCACCTCCACCCAACAGTAACATGGCAGTTTTCCTCCTCCCTGCTTGTGTGATGTCAGAGGGTTCCTAGGGGAGAGTCAGGACTTTTGACAGTGTACAGAGATAATGAGGTCGAGGGAGGCCTCATGAGAAACAGTGAAGAGGCACTCCCACACCTCCCACACCTCACAGCCAGGGAGGTATCAGTAGATTTTTAGTGAGGATCTGAAACTCCCATTCCATCCAGCAGTAATGAGGAGCCACTCCTGGGCATCAAGAGAAACTGAGTGCGGAATGTCAAATTTTCCCTCAACCTGGCAGTGATGAGATGTATCTCTCCATCCCTTACTCAGCTGAAGCAGTGTCAAAACAAGTTAGAAAATAAAAGGCCTGAATAAGGTCCAGAGTTTTATAACATGACATCCCAAATGGCCAGGTTTTAGTTAAAAAAAATTACTCTCAGTGACACTGGGTGTCTCGTTTGGTTGAGCATCCAACTCTTGGTTTCAGCTCATGTCATGATTCAGGGGCCCAAGATTGAGTCCCACTTTGGGCTCCACAGTCAATGTTGAGTCAGCTTGGGATTCTCTTCATTTCCCTCCTCTTCCCTCCTCTGCTTCACTCCTCACTCTCTCTCTCCCAAATAAAAATAAAATCTTTTAAAAAATTACTTATCATATCAGAAACCAGGAAAATCTCAAACTAAGTGAAAAAGGACAATCAATAAATTCCAACACCAAAATGACAGTGATATTAGAATCAGCTGACAATAATTTTAAAGCATCTATCCTAAAAATATTTCAATAAGCAATTACAAATGTTTGAAAAAAATGAAAAAAAATTCTCAGTAAAGAAAAAGAAAGTCTAAGCAAAGAAATAGAAGCTGTGAAGAAGAACCAAATGATATCTTACCTATGGAGACAAAGCAGTGCCAATGATGGCAGATTTCTTATCAGAAGCAATGGACACTAGAAGGAAATTTTGTCTTTTTCAGGAGCTAAAAGGAAAGAATTGTTAACCAAGAATCTTATATCCATAGAAACATCCTTCTGGAATGAAGGGGAATTTGAGACATTATCAGAAGAAAGAAAACTAAAAGAACTTTTTCACTAGCAGAATTACTCTAAAAGAATGGATAAAGGAAATTCTGTAAGCATTAATGAAAGGATAAATGAAGTTATCTTGAAACATCATGAAGGAAGAAAGAATATTGTAAGAAAAAATATAGATAAATATAATAGACTCATTCTCTTAAGTTTTATAAATGATGTTTCATGGTGGAAGCAAAAATTATGCCACTGATGTGATAAATATATGCAGAGTTATTTAACACAATAACATGTTATGCTTGTACAACCTGTATATACATTTTTATAACATTTGTATTCATAATAGCCAAAATCTAGACATAACACAGATGTCTTTCAGTGGATTCATGGTTAAAGAAACTGTGGTACATTCATATGATGGAATACTAACCATCAGTAAAAAGAAACAAACTATTGATAAAAAGCAACAACCTTGATACATCTTCAGGAAATTAAGCTGAATGAAAAGAGCCAGTCTTCAAAATGATACATACCGATATGAAGCTATTAATGCAATTTTCTTGAAATGACAAAATTCTAGGGCGCCTGGGTGGCTCAGTTGGTTAAGCAACTGCCTACTGCTCAGGTCATGATCCCAGAGTCTTGGGATCAAGTCCCACATCAGGCTCCCAGCTCCACAGGGAATCTGTTTCTCCCTCTGACCTTCTCCCCTCTCATGCTCTCTCTAACTGTCTCTATCTCAAATAAATAAATAAAATCTTTAAAAAAAAAAAGAAATGACAAAATTCTAGAAATAGAGAACAGATTAGTTTGTTGCCTGTAACTAAAGAAGGGATGTGAGATAAAAGGAAATGAGTATGTCTTTAATAGAGCACTGTGGTAAGTGATGTATCACTAAACTCTACACCAGAAAAAAATATTACACTGGATGTTAACTCACTGGAATTTAAAAAAAAACTTGCAAAAGAAAAAAAAAGTGCCGTGAGGGATTTTTGTTTTGATGGAAATATTCTGTATTGATTCTATTAATGGCAACACCTTGACATGATACTATATTCTAGTTTTGTAAGCTGTTACCATGGGGAAAAACTAGGTAAAGAGCACAAAGTATCATTATAATATTCTGTTTTGTTATTTCTTACAACTGCATTTTGAATCTATAATTATCTTGATATAAAATGTTTAATACAAAAATTAAGGTGAAATAAAGATGTTTATAAAATGACTATTCTCACATATTTTTATACTTGAATTTCATTAAAATGGCTTTGATGTCTGGCTGACAGCCACACACAAACAATAAAATATCATCAAGAGGTGTTTTTTTACTATTCAGGACAATTACAATGAGATAGATTACAACTTTTATTTCTCTAATTATTAGCTGTCAGAATTCAATTGCTGAGGTTCTGAAATTTTAGCAAATTATTTTCTGCAAGAATCTGCCTATCAGTAAAAACCATTTCTTGGGCGCCTGGGTGGCGCAGTTGGTTAAGCAACTGCCTTCGGCTCAGGTCATGATCCCGGAGTCCCGGGATCGAGTCCCACATCGGGCTCCCAGCTCCATGGGGAGTCCGCTTCTCACTCTGACCTTCTCCCTTCTCATGCTCTCTCTCACTCTCTCTCTTTCCTAATAAATAAATAAATAAAATCTTAAAAAAA
>JAPYYJ010002234.1:0-13103 GCA_028533885.1 Nasua narica | reverse complement strand
AAGGCAATTATCTTCTGGTCTCACTTACATGTGGAGTATAAAGAAAATCATGGAGGGCATCGTGAGAAGGAAGGGAAGGGCGAATGGGGGGAAATCGGACGGGGTGATGAACCAGGAGAGACTGTGGACTCTGAGCAACAAACTGAGGGTTTTGGAGGGGAGCGGGTGGGGGCGGTGGGTGAGCCTAGTGGTGGGAATCGAGAAGGGCACATACTGCATGGAGCACTGGGTGTGGTGCATGAGCAATCAATCTTGTAACACTGAAAAATTAAAATAAACATATTTGGGGAAAAAAAACAGAAAAATTAATAATCACATTATTATTTCATATAATTCTCCCAACATCCTTATGAAGTGAATATTATTGTCATCCCCATTTTGTGGGTGAAACATCAAAGCTAAGGGAAGTTAAATGAATTTTTTCAGGTCAAACAGCTAACGAATGGATCAATTTTACATTTTTTAAATTCCCCATCTTCACGGAGTTTTTTTTTTGGTACTTGGTTTATAGCAGAAAATAGAAAAAAATTACCTCTTTCTGCCTTTTTACCATTATTAGATAAAACAGGTTGTCACTTTCCGAAAAGGCTGTGAATTTGCCCATCTCTTGGGCAGCAGTGATGGATGGTTAAATTCTTCTGTTCTTTTGCAGAGGTTTAGGAGAACAAGCCCCTTTCATATGAGGGGGAAACAATATAAATGCATTGAAAAGAGCAAGAGTTTCAGATGGAAGTGGGAGATCCAAAGACAAAGTTGGCTGTGATGCAGGTAGAAGCCCCTATGGCATTACTGAGAGCCAAGAAAACAAGAATGACTTTGTCACTTCTATTCTTCCACCATGGATATTTCCGTCAAAGGCTGCAGGCCTTCAGAACAGCTCTATTAATAAAGTGCAGGCATTCCTTATGAAGACTTTCACATTAAGAATTAATACTTTGTTATCAGGATTTCTTTGACAACCACCCAAGAGATAGACTTGAAAGAGGGGCTTGAGTAGAAAGAGACTTAGCTTTATGATTAGCCAGAGTGAGGAGACAATATAGTGAAGCTAAGTGGTGTGCGTGTGTGTGTGTATGTGTGTGTGTGTGTGTGTGTGTGTGTGTGTGTGTGTGATGTTATCTTGATGATTTAACATGATCATTTAGCCTGAATTTAAGGTCTGTAAAGTATGAATAAATAATTTGGTAAGTGAGGTAGACTAGCTGGTTGTAGACTAACATTCTCACTGAGAAAAACTAGTAATGCTCAGAAAAATACGTATGTGAATCTTTTTTGAAGCCCTTAGAGAGCTACTGAGCCAGTGAGAAAATGAAGGATAAGATAGATCCTGGAGATAAAGGAAGTAGAGAGAATTAAAGTACAAAGACATGTCCCTAAAACCAATGCCACTTTTTCCCTTGAAGCAATGTTCAATTCTTAGGCAGCAATGAAGAGGTTGAGAAGTTGAACCAAACTTCAAATAGTCTTATAGGTTTTAGGGAACAAAATTAGATTTAAGGTATGCCAAGGATAAGAGGCCCAAGTAGACATTCCAGACCCTCAATTGGGGCTCTGAAGAATTATATCTCAGGGGGAGAGGTGAGTGGAAATAGATCTGACCTTTCAAAGTCCCAGCCTCCCATTCAGTCCATCATGAACTGGATTGAGGTGATTTTTCCCCACCCTAACTGCCTCCTGGAAACAAAATAAATCCTCTCTGGAGGGAAATAACACTATTCAGAGCCTCAAATTACCTCCATAATTTTTGCACTCAGTGTCAGATACTCTATGAAATATCATGTGGCATACCAAAAGACAAGATCAAATGCCAAAAAAGTTCAGAAGAATAAATAAAGGATACAGAGTTATCAGACATTCAGATATTGGCATTATTAGCCATGGACTTGAACATATTAATCACATATATTTTAAAGATGTTAGCAGACAGAATAGAGAAATTTAGCAAAGAACTGAAAACTATAAAACAGAATCAGATGAAAATTCTAGGCTGAAACATAAAATAGTTTAAACCTAGGATTTAATTGATATATTTAAGAAAAGATTAGATACAACAGAAGAGATGATTAAGAAAAGAGAGGATGGGTCATAAGGGACCTATATTACATGTAAATTAAGAGGTCACTATTTTAAATGTTAAAAACCCTATATACTTCAGTTAAAAGGAAAGACTTAACAATGGATTAAAAATACAACATTTAGCTTATAAGAAACATATTAAATATAAGAATTCAAAGAACTGAGGAAAAGGACAGGAAAAATGAATTGGGGGAAATTGGAGGGGGAGATGAAGCATGAGAGACTGTGGATTCTGAGAAACAAACTGAGGGTTGTGGAGGGAAGAGAGGTAGGGGGTTAGGTGAGCCTGGTGGTGGGTATTAAGGAGGGTACATATTACATGGAGCACTGGGTGTGGTGCATAAACAATAAATCATGGAACACTGAAAAAATTAAATTAAATTAAAAAACAATAAAAAAAAGAATTCAGAGAATTTGAGAGTGAAAGAATTGAAGAAGTATTTAACAAAAGTACTTACTATAAAAGGGAGTATGTATACAAATAGCAAGTTAATTAAATATTAGCACAGAGCATTACTAAAAAAGAGAAAGTTTTATAATGATAAAGGAGTCAGCTGTTCAGGAAGACGTAAAAATTCTGAAATTACATATATATTTATATATAAATTTATATTACATTTTTTGTTAAGATTTTATTTGTTTATTTGAGAGAGAGAGAGAGAGAGAATGAGAGACAGGGAGAGGTCAGATGGAGAGGCAGACTCCCCACTGAGGAGGGAGCCCGATGCAGGACTTGATCCTGGGACTCCAGGATCATGACCTGAGCCGAAGGCCGTCGCTTAACAACTGAGCCACCCAGGCGCCCTTATATTACATTTTTAAATATTATATAATTATATATATTATATATACAATTTATATGTGTATAGATTTAATGCTTCTTATCCTTGGCATACTTTAAATCTAATTTTGTTCCCCAAGACCTATAAGACATATATATATATGTACATATATATATATATATATATATATATGTATATGAAGTAAAATTGACAGAATGAAGGAGGTAAAAAGGAGAAATTCACCATCATAATGGGAAGTTTCAACAAGCCTCTCAGTAAGTGAAAGTAGCAGATGACAAAAATCAGGAGTTAGAGCAATAATTTGAAAAGTATGATTAAGAAACTTGATCATATACAGATACCCTCAAATAAACAAATGAAGAATATTGCACATAAAAACTGCAGACAGTGAACAACACAAAACATTCACTCAAATTAAATATAGGTCAGGCTAGAAAGCAAGTGTCAACAAATTTGAAAAGAATGAAATTATGCAGAATTTATTTTCTGCCCAGAGCAGAATTACCTAGAAATTATTTACAAAAGGTAACTGAGAAATGTCTAAGTGCCTAGAAATTAAGCAAAGCACTTCAAATAACTGAAGGGTAAAAAGAAAGTTACAATGGAAATTTTAAAAGATCTTGAACTGAATGACTATGAAAATAAGACATAAAAAACTTGTAGGATACAGGCAAAGGGAAGCTTGGAGGAACATGTGTATTAGAAAAGAAGAATGGCTAAAAAGCACTGATCAAATTATCCATCTTACGAAAGTAAAGAATGGTAAATAAAACCTAACAAGCCGGAAGGAAGAAAATAATAAGCAGAAAAGAGCAAAATAATAAAATAAATGAAATATACACTAAACTAATCAACAAAGCCAAATTTGTTTTTTGAAAGGATTTATAAAAAGAACAATTCTGGGACAAGGGTAGAGGGGAAACTGCTCAAGAAAAAAAATGAGAAAGTTCCAAATTACAATATCAGGAATGAAAAGAGGGGCATTGATACTGTGCTTTAGAAAAAATAGGTAAGAGGGAACCATGAATAATTTTATGCAAATAAATTTGACATTTAAATCCAATTAAAAAAATCTTTGAAAAACTCAGCTTACCAAAACAGATACAATAAAAAATAGAATAACCCTATATTTTAAAGAAATGGAGTCTATAATTAAAAGCTTTCTCCCAAAGAAAACTCCAGGTTTAGACAGTTTCAGCCATGAATTTTTCCAAATATTTAAGAAAGAAATAACACTGATGTTAAATGAAGTCTTCTAGAGAATTTAAATAAAAGGGGGGGGGATTTCCCAACTTCTTTTTGAGGCTAGTAAAATTTGGTATTAACATTTGACAAGAGCATTATAAGAAATAAAAGTTGTAGGACAATCTTTCCCATTAAACAAAGGTTTAAAATTCTTAAACTATTAACAACTTGTGTGTATACAGTTGTTTATACAAATTATGTGTGTGCATGTATTAATATAACACAATCAAATTGGGTAAATGGTAGGAATGTAAGTTGCTTTACTGTTTAAAACCAATGTAATTCATCCAGGGAATAAGAAGACAAACATAGACTGGGAGAAAACATCTGCAAAAGACATATCAGATAAAGGATTGCTATCAAAAATATTCAGAGTTCTTACAACTCAACAATAAGAAAATGAGCAACTCTATTAAAAAAAAAAGTGGGAAAAAGAACCAAACAGACATTTCACAGAAGATACACAAATGGTAAATAAGCATATAAAATATGTTCAATATCATATATCATCAGGAAATTGCAAATTAAAAAAACCATGAGATACTACTACGTATCTATTAGAATGGCTCAAGTCCAGAACCCTGACAACATGAAATGCTGACAAGGATATGGAGCAACAAAAACTCTTTCATTGCTAGCGGGAATACAAAACAGTAAGTCAGCCACTTTGGAAGAAAAATTTGTGGGTTTTTTTATAACATTAAACATAGTCTTACCATACAATCCTTGGTATTTATTCAAAAAAGCTGAAAACTATGTCCACATAAAACCTTCACACAGATGTTTATAGTTGCTTTATTCATAGTTGCCAAGGATTGGGAAGGAATAAATAATTATTTAGAGGAGATATACTTTGTATATAGAGAAAATAGGAAGACTATAAATTCTTAAAATTAGTAGGTAAATTTCGCAAGGCTGCTGGCTTCAAGATCAGTATGTGGAAATAATTTTTATCTCTTGGTACTAGCACCAAAAAATAAAATACAATGAAAATCAAAAGTGAATAAGGTTTTTAAAAATCCTATACCTAGGAATAAACTCACTGAAATGTGTGTAAGACGTCTACACACACACACACACACACACACACACACACACACACACACTACAAAGTATTATTGAGATAAACTAAATAAGACTTAAATAAATGAAGGTATATCCCCTTGGTCATGGACTGGGAGACATCATATCATAAACATGTCGCATCTCCACAAATTGGCCTGTGGCTTCAAAGTAATCCCAATCAAAATCCCATATCTTGTTTTTCATTGTTGTTGCTATTATTAAAACAGATAAAAGGAGTCTAAAATTCGTATGGAGAAGATGTAAAGGACCAAGTATAGCCAATATAAGCTTGCCAATATCACTAGATATCAGGCCTTATTATAACCTTGTAGTAACTAAGAGACTGGCATTGACCCAGAAGAGGGGAGTATACAAATTGAACTGAAAAGAAGGTCTAAGAACAAACCCACACATATGCAGACAACTGATTTATGACAAAAGCAATGAGGAATGGGAAGTTTTTTCAGATATCCTCATGAAAAAATTAATTCTTGACCCCTTACCTCACACCATACATGAAATAAATGTCAGATATATTACAGTTCTAAATATGAAGGTAAAATATAAGACTTCTAAAGGATAACATTGGATATATATTCATGATCTTTGGGTAGTTGCTGAAATAAGTTATTGATCTCAAAGTTCCTGAAATAAGATTCCAAAAGCACTAACCATAAAGGCTTCCAATAGTATGGAAAACTGCATAATATTGAACAAGAACAACAACAAAAAGAAAGTAATATACACTATATCCTTACATTTATATAAAATTTAAAAGCCAGCAAAAGTTATCTATGGTGTTAGATTTGAATGTTGGCTATCTTTCAGGAGAAAGAAGGACATAAGAGGATTTTTTTGTGGGGGGAGAAGGGGCACATAGCAGTAATATTATATTTTTTAAGCTAGATAATGATAACTTGTGATAATTTATACAGTCATTCACTACCATTTGTTCATTTTCTGTAAGTATGTCATAGTTCACTTTAGAAGTATATTTATAAATAAATTAATTTCCAAGTAAATGCAAAGAATTTAGCACAGTGCTTAGAGGTCTTTCCCTTTACACTGGAAGGATAAGGAACACTTGAAGGACATGCTATTTAATATAGATATGAAAGAGCAATTTCACAATTTTGCATTGCTCCTGATCAGAAAGAATCTAGAGAGAAATAAGTTTAAAAAATAGATATCAAGCAGGTGTGACCCAGACTGTGATTGAAATAGGGCTCCCAAATTGTATCCAGAGAGATCAAATTGTTGATGCAATCTATATTTTCCCAGCTAATCCACTGAGCCAGAGAAAAAGATGACATGTTACCAAGATTAACTTCTGGAAGGGAGTCAGGCAGGCAGAATACACAACAGTAGGATTACCCTTGTCTAGCTCATTAGTGAGTGAAACACTTATGAGCCAGGAGATACTCTTTTCCCATCATAGATAGTATTTAATCACTGCAGTGTAACTACTTAACATAGAAATGCATGAATGAATAATACAAACACACACACCTACAATACATACACACAAATACAACACACACACACACAAACACACACATTTATATACATGCATATTTCCTCAATCATTCCCTAACTATAAGCCAGTGAGGTGTGTGTCTGAGCACTGGGGAGATGATGATAGAATAGGAGGAACAGATATGTAGTTTCCACCGTGGAGGAAGAAGCACTGTTATGATTATTTGATTTCTATCTCAGGGACAGTTAAAATTCTGACACATGGTTCTCCTAAGTGGACTCCTTGAAGTTGTACATCAAAATCATCTATATGTATATGCAAGTATGTTTTTGCTTTAGCTTTTTGGCAAAAGGTTTTGGGGAACATATCCTTCCAGGGTTCTTTGACACCACAAATAATAATCATTGATTAAGAATTTATTCTTTGCAAATTATTTCACAAACATGATCATTTATGAATCTCACAACTACCCTGTGAAAGAGGAAACATGGTAGGCAATATTATCTTCTAAACATTAGGGCTATGTTAAGGCAATGTTAATGAAGTTAAATGACTTGCCTGAGGCCACATATAAGTAGTAGAGCTGAGACTTGAATCTAGTGTATTACTCATTTAAGATCTCTGAGAAACTTGATACATATCCATGAGGACTCCACTAGAGACAGGGAATGCATGATTTCATGGAGGTAGTCTATTTCATTCCAGAGCAAAGGTCATTTGTGAATTACCTTCAGAGAGCCAAAAATATCCCCTTTTTGAAGCTTCCACCCTGCCTCTGCCTTCTAGAGTTCCACCATATTAGTTCAATGCTTCATCCTTAGGTCATAGCACCATTTGGATGGTCAAAAGTAGTTGGCATGCTTCTCTCTGACCTGGTTTAGAGGGGCTACCCCACTCTGTCATGATACCCAAGTCTAGGCTTGATACAATGTGATACAGAGAATAGCAGTCGCACAAATCCCTCTCAGAAGCCACTTCACAAAATGTGTATTGGTTGATCAGAAGCTCACTTTTGCATTTCCCCCTCCTCAGAACCAGGCTAGTGTGGGAGCCACAGCTGGATTTAGGATTCCTCAAGTAGCACCCTGTAGGACAAGACATGGAGTCAGCCTGTGTCAGTGCATCTTGGGCACATGAGAACATGTGGTGCGCTGAGCTTCGCTGTGCAATAAAGGACAGCCAGGCTGACAAAGTGTGGGAAGCATATGGTAAGGGGTGGAGCCTGTATACTGTGTCAGGAATGCAGGCTCATATGGTGACAACAATGTGCACGGGATATTATCCTTAATCTTTCTTTCTCGAAAAACTTCCTCACACCCACACACATACATACGAACACCAAAGAAGATTAGAGAACCTTATCATGGGATACGCATTAGATATCATCTACTCCAATCCCCTCATTTTATTAAAACAAAGAAAGAAAGAAAGAAAGAAAGAAAGAAAGAAAGAAAGAAAGAAAGAAAAAACCTGAAGCCCAAAATGTATGGGCCAGAATATATCCTAAATCACAGAGAACCCAGGAATTAGAATCTAAAACTTCTTATTCCCAATCTAGATTTTGTCCTTGATACCAAGCTACTTCTCAATAACTTAGAGCACTCAGCTGTATTGTCCTTCCCAAAATGGAACAAAAGTTCTTCTGGACGGAATGACCCTGTGGCAGGTCTCAAACAGTGCATGAGAGAGAAGGGGCAGATTCTGATTGTCTTTATATCAACTCTTGGCTCTAAAACTCAAATGGAACCCTGGGAAACCCAGAAAAGAGCACCAGTCAGCTCTGGAAAACCAGGAGGTCCTCAGACCAGTATGTTGGAGACATGCACAACTGTTCTCTAAAGCAAAAAAATAAGGTTACTATAGTCAGAGACACACAGAGCCCTTGCATTTCCCCCTCCCACAGGCTCCTGAAAGGGAAAGGTCCTAGATTTAGGCAAAGAAAGGTGGTAGATTACACATGTCTTGTTGGATCTCTTCAGACCCCCAGCAAAGGACTGAAGGCTTATAGACACTCCCCTTCCTTTTCTCCCCCCTCTGCTGTGTGAATTGCAATGTCTGGCCATACTTTACTATTCTGAAGTCTCTAAACCAAATAGTGAAACTGCTTTTCTAGCTACTTTTCCATTCTGGGAAACATGCTAGAAATTATATTCTGGAAAATTTCCCTTTCCAGAGCATATGCTCTCCATTTCCTACATAGGCTGGTGGCTTAGCAATGACTTCCAAAGCCTTCTCTTGCACCCATGGCAGGTGAACATAAGTGAGGAAATTAAGGGACCGACTGATGGGGCCACCAGATAAACCACATATCAGCCAGTTTCCTCAAGGTTACCAGTCTTCATAAAAGAAGGGAACACAGAAGAATAAATATTTTCCATTCTCTCTGCTCCTCATATCCTTTAAGCTCCTTTTCAAGGCCTCTCATTGTAGCCTTGCTCCAAGAATTCCAGTCAGTATTATTCTCTCTCTTCTAGAAACTAAATCTATCTCTTGATTGTATTCCACTAAGACCATATGATGGTAAGCCATAAAAGGAACTTTTCTTAGGTTAGCTTTATTCCAGAAATTCTGAGGTGTTCAAAAAGCTCTTCCTCCTTCAGAATCCAGATCAAGTGTCAAGCCCTTCATGAAGTCTTCCTCAACATCACAACCAGTTCAGACTGGATATGTTCCAAAAATCCATGGCATTCAGGCTTACTGGTTAACCCTATCATCATGAGCAAGAAAACAAGCAGGGTGTGAGCCTTCCTTCCTGAACCCTTATACCAGAAGAGACCACCATCTTTCTGTTTCACATTTTAGAGGAAGAGGAACATTTCCTCCTAGAAGCAGAATGATAAAATGACACTCTGAGATTTGTGTCAAGCCAAGGATTACACAATTTGGGGAGCAAATCATATGCTTGACAGCCATAAGCACCTCACTCAACCACTACTCCAAAATAAAGCAAGATTTTCACTGATTTTTCTCGTGCTCTAATGTCTGCATTTTAGTTCTGGAGCCTCCAGCTGGTAAGCCAAACAAGATTGGGGAAATGTTCAAAATTTCAAGAGAAATTCAAAGAGTAATTTGGTCTCATGGAAACCAAGCCATTGGCAAACAGAGGCCAGCAACTTGTAAATGTACCAGGAGGCACTCCAAGGGTGCTCTAAAATTCTGCAAACATTCTCCCAAGAGAGCCTGGTGCTGAGTTCTGGGGACTATGTACTCTGCCGGGGATGTGGGTCCATTGCCTGCCTCTGATACCCTCACATTTTACTTCTGCTTCCGTTCTCTATTCCTGGAAAAAGAAGATCAGCAACATTATAATGAATGTGCTTTGAGATCTCACGATGGTCTACACTAGGCCATAAATAGAATTTTGGCCAGGAAAGTGGAATCTTATATCCTGAAGTGCTTTAAAAATAGCCAAGGATTTATCTGAAGCAGACTAGAATGTTCCTTTAGGGAAATGATGTAGTTGACCTTCAGCAAACACTTTCAATTCAGTCCATGAAACAAAGCTGTAAAATGTATGTAATCATCCTAATTATGTTGAATTTTTTTTTTTTTTTCAAAAAAATCACTCACACAGCTGTAGCACTGGGTCTAGTGTAGCAATTGAGTTTCTGGCAAATGATGCAGCTTTGGGGGATGTGTAAATGGAGATGAAATCCAGTGTGAACCACACAGACTGTGGAGAGCCATACTCAAGAAAATAAACCTCACCTATCTCCACCATGTGCTACTGAAATGACTTGGTAGATAGGACTGAGAACAACCTCAGCCTTCAAGTGGTCCTGACATGTTGTACTATTATGATCAGTTAGCATTTTCCTTTCACTCTTTTCTAATGAGATAGTAACAAGTACAGCAAGATCGTGCTATGCATAAAAACTTAATCTCGGGGTTATTATGATTATGAAAAAGGCAAAACCAGGAAAGTGACCAATACCCCTTACACGAATTACTTGCTTCAATGCCTAAATGGTCTCCCTGTCTCTGCCTGTGGACTGAAACCAGAATGATCTTTTTAATAAGCCAATCTGATCTTTTAGCTCCTCAGTTCAAAACTCTAATTTTTATAAGTATTTAAGACAAAGTCTTCACTCCTTAAATTGGCATACAAAGTTTTTGATGATCTAACACTTACTCACCTCTGCCACCAGCTCCCTTACCTGCCTGCTTCGTCTCTTCTCTCTCCCTCTATCCTCCGCCATGACATTCTCTGGCCAAACTGCGCCTGTTCTCTGAACCATCATCTGCGCTGTTCCCTATAACTCTAATGTTCTTCCCACATTTCTCCCTGATTAGTTGTGATGCATTTGTCAGGTCTCAGCTTCAATGTCATCTGCTCCAGAAAACTCTCCCTAATCCTGGCCTAAAACTAGATTCTATGTTTCTTCAAATGCTCTCATGAGTCTATAAAGCTCTTACCACATTGAGTTGTCAATGCAAACTTTTTCTGCAGACTCTACTCTCTGTAATGACAGAAGTTCATTTGTTTGCCAGTGTATTCCTTACACTATGCCCAACACACAGTGAGAACTTAATAAATGTTCATTTTAGTGCTACTGTTTTATATTGGGAAATTTTAAATCCAATTATGCAATGGTATTAATATTCAAATAGATGATCTAGTATGCAGTCATTAAAAGTAAAATTTATGGATATTACATAACACAAAACACTTGTGTTAACGTTTACTGAAAAAGCAAAATAAAAGTGTACATTTTCGACATGATCATAACGACATACCAAAATGCACGCACCAAGAAAAAAAAAAAAGACTAGAAGTAAATAAAGCTACCATGTTAACAGTGCATTGTTTGGGGGTGTTAAAGTATGAGTGATTCCTCTCCCAATACTATTAATTTTCTACATTTTGTAAAATAAACATTTTTATAATTAAAAATAAAATTAAAAAATGTTAATAATTTATAAATATAAAACACATTCTCACTACCGAAAAATATAAAACCACCGGCAAGTTCAAAGGAAAAGAAAACGAAAAATATTATAATCTCACCATATAGAGAAGGGGGTAAATGTTTATCCTCCTGCATATGTACAGGAATGTTTACCTAAAAATCACCTGGACAACTGACACAGTGTTGCACATTGAATAAGACTAGACTGTGATTATGGGATCTCCTTGGAGTCTCTAGATGGCAGTAACCAGATACAAATATTCTTTTTTTGTTTGCTTCCAACATTTATTCAATTCCTAATATATTCCTGAACCCCTACCAGATCCTAAATGCTGAGCACCAAAAGAGGGGGAAATCAACACGGGATTTTGGAGGTATCAGTTCATATCTGCAATGTGACTGCTAAACTAGGGGAGTATGAAAACCAGTACAGGGTTGTAGTAGAGAGTGGAATGACTTCTTAAAGGGAGTGAGGAAGGAAGTGGACATCCAGCAGTAGAGATGGTGAATAGAACTGAACAAGGCAGTGGGAATCCTTGGACCCTCAGAGAGAAAGAAGAACCCAGTATGAAAACAAAGGGGAAAACAAGACAGCCAAACCTCAGAGATGGCTTTAAGGAGAAGGCAAGACACTGGCCAGACAAATGTGCAAACATTCTAGCTCTTACATAGTCAAAATTGCGTCAATATGTACAGGCAGTCCCTGCCCTGTTGTCTGAAGGTCCAAGTTTGTCTTTCGGGTAACTGCTAATAGGAATAATTTCTATTTCTAGTCCCACATCCACAGAACGTTTCCTTGCAGATGTCTGGAACACAATCAATGAGAATTATGCCTTTAAGTAAACTTCCCAGTGGTCAGAATTATGACTTGAAAGTGGGACTGGCCAAAGGCAAGTATTTTAAACAGTTGGGTTGCCATTTAAAGGCCCTGTCCTTAGTTCTACCAAGGCTCCACCAAATGCAGCTAGTTTCCAGTGGTGTTATGGTATGTAACTAATTGTTGATTGTAGACATTATGGTGGTTCTGCACCCATGTTCTCATCCCAACATTTGAATCACCACAGAATGAAAAATTTCATTCCATGCTCCAAATCTTTCTTAAGCCCAGACTCTCCTCAAACCCAATTGCTCCATATCCTGCTCTCTTGGGATTATGATCTTTACAGGTACTGGGCAAAATAAAGCAGCCATGCAGAGTTGCTAATCAACAGGCACGAAGTTTCAGTTAAATAAGTTGAATAAGTTGTAGAGATTTGCTGTACAACATCATGCTTATAGTTAACAATACTGCATTGTACACATGAAAATTTTAAGTGGGCCGATCTCATGCTAAGTGTTCTTACTACAGTAAAATAAAATACAATAAATTTTTTTTAAAAAGCAATCACAAAGGCAAGGGAAGCAAGGGCAAAAATGAACCACTGGGACTTCATCAAGATCAAAAGCTTTTGCACAGCAAAGGAAACTGTCAACAGAACCAAAAGACAACTGACAGAATGGGAGAAGATATTCACAAATGACATATCA
>JAPYYJ010002233.1:0-13104 GCA_028533885.1 Nasua narica | reverse complement strand
CATCTATACAATGGAATATTATGCCTCCATCAGAAAGGATGAATATCCAACTTTTGTATCAACATGGACAGGACTAGAAGAGATTATGCGGAGTGAAATAAGTCAAGCAGAGAGAGGCAATTATCTTATGGTCTCACTTACGTGTGGAGTATAAAGAAAATCATGGAGGGCATCGTGAGAAGGAAGGGAAGGGCGAATGTGGGGAAATCGGAGGGAGTGTTGAACCAGGAGAGACTGTGGACTCTGAGCAACAAACTGAGTGTTTTGGAGGGGAGGTGGTGGGGGGGGTAAGCCTGGTGGTGGGCATCGAGAGGGGCACGTACTGCATGGAGCACTGGGTGTGGTGCATGAACAATCAATCTTGTAACACTGAAAAATTAAAATAAACAAATTTGGGGAGAAAAAAAATAAAAGTATAAATTGTGAAAAAAAAATTAAGCCATCTCAGAGAAAACAGTTTTAAAAAGAAGATCTCTCTTATTTTATGTAGATTCAGGTAAATACCCACAAAACATTACCAAGTTGGGCTGGTAATATTTTCTCACCATAAATTCTTTGTAATACATGTATTACCGTAAGTTATTTGCTAATCATTTCTTAATACAATAAGATATCAAGACTACAAATAGAAAAAGTTTAGAAAATAAAATAACAAGAATACATCAAATTAAAAATTATGATTGCAGCCTAAGTTATACTCAAAGGAAAATGTAAAACTTTAAATATTTTTAGTAAGCTGAATAAAGAGATACTAACAAAAGAAATAAAAATTAGTAGGCAGAAAGCTATTTAAAAAACAACTACAGTAAAGGAGTAATACTAATAAAAGTAGAAATCAAAATATTAGTGAAAGACAGTAGGACTTTTTACGGTCCAGCCACACTGGTCTTTTTTAGTTTCCTTTTTCTGCTACATGGCATTTTCTTTTTCTTTTTCTTTTTTTAAAGATTTTATTTATCTTTTTGACACAGAAAGAGAGATTACAAGTAGGCAGAGACGCAGGCAGAGAGAGAGGGGGAAGCAGACACCCTACTGAGCAGAGAGCCCGATGTGGGGATCGATCTCAGGACCCTGAGATCATGACCTGAGCACAAGGCAGAGGCTTTAACCCACCGAGTCACCCAGGCACCTCTTCAGGGCATTTTCATAAGCTGTTTCTTCAACCTGAAATGATATCTGCCCCTTCTTTTCACCTAAATAATACTAAGTCTTTAGAGATCTCAATTTAAACAGCACTTCTTCAGAGAGGTTTCCTTGACAACCATATGGGTTAATTCTTTCTCAAGTATGTATCTACACAGTCTACTGCTTATCACACCTTCGATTACTTATTCACTGCTAGCTTATAAGCTCATCAGGGGAAGGATCATATCTGACTATTTCACCACAGAACCTCTAGTGCCCTATATAGTGTTTTCATATAATATCAGCTAAAAACATTTATGTTGAATGAGTACATAAGCAAATAAACGAATAGATGAAGTCTTAGGGGAAAAAAATACAATAAAATATACAACTTCACAGAAATTTAAATCCACAAATAAAAAGAACTACAAATACATAAAATTAAGAATGGAGAAAGGAAAGAATATCCGTTAGATTTTATAAATTGTCAGAGATTACTAAATGTAAGCCTATGTAACCCTATTTTTAAATCTCATGTAAATCAATAATTTCCCAGAAATATATAAATGATTAAAAAAAGTTATACAAAGAAAAATCCAACAGCCAGGGAAAATTTTTTTAAGTTTTTCAAATATAATGTCTACAAAATATCCTTTAAACATTCAAAGAATACAATTTTGTAAAGCTGGCATAATCCAGCTTTATAAACTAGAGATAACAAATATAATACCAAAAAAAATCTTAACATTCTCAATTATCAACATAGCAGTAAAAATACATGGATTTCTGTCAGCTCAACCATAGGAAAATATTAAAAGAATAATGTATCTTGGGCACATGAGTAACTCAGTCAGTTAAGCTTCCAACTCTTTATTTCAGCTCAAGTCATGATCTCATGGTTGGGTCTCCATGCTAGGAGTGGAGCCTGCTTAGGATTCTCTTTCCCTCTCCCTCTGCTACTCCCTCCTTCCTTTCTATAAACAAATAACAAACAAACAAGCAAGCAAACAAACAAACAACCCTGACCAAGTAGGATTTATTTCAGGAATTCAAAGAGAGGGGTGCCTGGGTGGCTCAGTCATTAAGCATTTGCCTTCAGCTCAGGTCACGATCCTAGGGTCCTGGTCTTGCTGTCTGTGTGTGTGTGTGTGTGTGTGTCAAATAAGTAAATAAAATCTTAAAAAAAAGGAATTCAAAGAGAGTAGAAAATTTAAGAAATACAGTAATATAGTTTCAACAGGCAAAAAGAGAAAACGTGTATGATATCAATAGATGCACAGGAAAGGACATTTGATCCAAACGTAGGACGTGTTCCTCATAGAAAACCAAAACAAAAAAACAAAAACCTCAAAAAAAATTTAATTGACTAGTTACATCTAAGGTCATACTTTACAGTTAAACAGAGCAAGAGGAGAGGATAATATAGAAAGGTTTTATCAGCCATGCCTCAACCAACTGGTAGCAGCACCAGAAAGGAGAAAGGAGTAGTACCAGAAAGGAGAAAGGAGAATTCTTAAGCTTCTTCCAGATTCAGAAGGAAACAGTGTCATGATCTACCCATATGGGTGTCAAGGAAATCTCTCTGAACAAAGGTTAAACTTAGAGTTCTAAATAATTAGTATTATTTAGGTGAAATGAAGAGGCAGGTATCATTCCAGGTTGAGGAAACAGCTTATGAAAATGCCCTGTAGCAGAAAAAGGAAACTAAAAGACATGAGTATGATTGGAGCATTAAAATGTCCTTGTTAAAATAAAAATAATAATAAAAATAAATAAAATGTCCTTGTTGATACACTGAAGACAGTTTCCTTAAAGTCAGTAGGAAAGCAAGCAAGTCCAATAGTGACAGTTACTAAACATGACTTAAATTTCAAGCCAGTACAATAAATAAGAAAACCAAAATATAGCATATAGCTATTGTACACAGCCAAAATTATTCTTATTTTCATAGGATACCATTATCCAACTAAAAATGGAAAACAAAATTAAAACTAGTAAGAGACTCTAGTAAGATATCTGATAACAAGGGGTGCCTGGGTGCCTCAGTTGTTAAGTGTCTGCCTTTGACTCAGGTCATGATCCCAGGGTCCTGGGATTGAGCCCTGCATCTGGCTCCCTGCTCAGCAGGAAGACTGCGTCTCCCTCTCCCATTCTCCCTGCTTGTGTTCCCTCTCCCACTATGTCTCTCTCTGTCAAATAATTAAATAAATAAATCTAAGAAAGAGCTATCTGATAACAAAAAAGTATGCAAAATCAAGAGCATTTTTCACAAAACCAGAACACTCAATACTAAAATGTGTATGGAACCATAAAAGACCCTGAATAGTCAAAACAATCCTGAAAAAGAAGAACAAAACTGGAGGTATCATAATTCCATATTTAAAGATACATTACAAAACTGTAGTGATCAAAACAGTATGGTACTAGCACAAAAATAGACACGAAGCTCAACAGAACAGAATGGAGAGCCCAGAAATAAATCCACAATTACATGGCCAATTAATCTTTGAAAAAGGAGGCAGGGAATATGGGAATGGGGAAAAGACAGTTTCTTCAAAAAATGGTATTGGGAAAACTACATGGGACAGCTACATGAAAAACAATGAAACTGGACTGTTTTCTCACCATACACAAATACCTAACTGGAGACAGGAATCCATCAAAATCCTGAAACCACAGAACTACTAGAAAACAGCATAGGTAGTAATTTATGTGACATCAGCAGTAGCAACATTTTTCTAGACAAGTCTTGTGAGGCAAATGGTACAAAAGCAAAAATAAACTATGGGGACTACATCAAAATAAAAAGCTTCTGCACAGCAAAGGAAAAAATCAATAAGATTAAAAGGCAACCTACTGAACGGGAGAAGAGATCTGCAAATGACATCTGATAAAGCATAAGTATCCAAAATCTAGAAAAAAAATTATACAATTCAACCAAAACACAGATCATCTAATTAAAAAATGGGCAGAAGACATGAATAGACATCTCTCCAAGGAAGACATGTAGATGGCCAACAGACACATGGAAAGATACTCATCATTAGGGAAATGCAAACCACATGAGATACCACCTCACACCTGTCAGAATGTTTAAAACAAAACACACACACACACACAAGTGGTAGTGAGGATGTGGAGAGAAAGGAACCCTTGTGTACTGTTGGTGGGAATGCAAATTGGTACAGCCACTCTGGAACATAGTATGGAGGTTCCTCAAAAAGTTACAAATAGAAATACTCTATGATCCAGTAATTGCACTACTGGGTATTTACCCAAAGAATACAAAAACACTAATTTGAAAAGATATATGCACTCTTATGTTAATTGCAGCATTATTTCCAATAGCCAAATAATGGAAGCAGCCCAAGTGTCTATGGACGATAAAAAGAAAAAAAAAGAGCTGGACAATTAACCAAGTATATATCAATATATGAATGGATAAAGATGCAATATATATATACATATATATATGTATATATATATACATACATACACACACACACACACACAATGTAATATTATTCAGCCAATAGATGAATGGATAAAGATGTAATATATATATATATATATATACACAAACCACACACACACAGACACACACACACACACACACATGCAATGGAATATTATTCAGCCAAAAAAAAAAGAATGAAACCTTACCATTTAGAACAGCATGGATGTTCTAATGCTAAGTGAAATAGGCCAGCTGGAGAAAGACAAATACCATATGATTTCACTCATACATGGAATTTAAGAAATAAAACAAATGAACAAAAACGGGGGAAAAAAGAGACAAACCAAAAATGGATTCTTAACTATAGAGAACAGATGGTTACCAGAGGGGAGGTGGTTGGAAGGATGGGTGAAATAGATGAAGGGGATTAAAAGTACACTAATTTTGATGAGCACTGAGTAATATATAGAATTGTTGAATCAGTATAGTGTACACTTGAAACTAATGTGGCACTGTCTGTTAACTATACTGGGATTAAAATTTTAAAAAAAATAATGAAAAAATAGGAGAGAGAAGTCTTATCTAGGCAAAGAAACTAATATAACACTGTATGTAAACTATACTGAAGTTTTTTTAAAAATTGATAAAACTTCTTCTTCTAACCTATGAGATTATAACCTGAGCCAAAATGAAGAGTCAGACACTCAACCAATTAAGTCACCCAGGTGTACCCAAGATGGAAGTCTTTGAAAAGGTTGACTCAGCAATCAAAAGCTTAACATCAGGCACTTATATTACAATCAAAAAAGCTTGCCAGGCAGTTACATTACATACATATAGTATAATATCAATTTTAAAAAAAGATATATATCTTATTATACTCAAGCCACTTAGTTATCTCTGGTGGTAGAACTGTAGGTGATTTTCTTTTTTTTTTTTTAATATTTATTTATTTATTTGAGAGAGAGAAAGCAAGAGAGAGCATGAGAGGGGAGAAGGTCAGAGGAAGAAGCAGACTCCCCGTGGAGCTGGGAGCCCAATGTGGGATTCGATCCTGGGACTCCGGGATCATGACCTGAGCCAAAGGCAGTTGCTTAACCAACTGAGCCACCCACGTGCTCGTGATTTTCCTTCTTACTATGATAGAGACTAATTTTATAATCAATAAGAGTTATAAGCACATAAAATAAATACATATATATCTACTAGCTAAAAAGAGCCTATGAAGAAATAATTATCATGAATATCAGTATCAATTATTATACAACATAAAATAGCCTCAAGGTATAATTTTGATTTCCTCCACAATAAGCAATCCCAACCTCTCTAATAATTGGAGTCTTGTTTATATCAGCTCCACCTGTATAAGCAGAACCTTCCAATGATACATGTCTGACTCTACTTACTACCTTCTTAATATAATTTCCAATTTCGGGAAATATTTCAATCATGAACATTACCTGGGAACAGCAAATAACCAAGTTTTTTAAGTCATTAGCCTTAATGTTCTGTATAGTAAGTTACCTGGCCTTTGACTATTTTGAAGTGCAATGGCTTTATAAGGGGCTCTTTTTTTTCTTTGATACTGAAAAACCTTTTTTTCACTTCATGATTATGTTTTGGATAAGTTAGCTTTTCTCAGTTAAATGAGAAATACATATATATTTTAATAATAATATATATATTTAATTTTAAATATAAATACATAAATTGTATTTATGTATATATATATATAAACACAGAAATTTAAATATATAAAGCTTGGGGATTGATTTTCATAAAATTCGATCAAAAAACATTGTCCATTATACTTTAGAGGACTGAATATTATAATATATGAATTATATTTCAATTAAAAATTGCTTGTTAACACTATTTAGTGTCCATTATCAACAGAAGCCATATGACAGTAGCTTAACAAAATATCTGGAACCTTTAATTCCTGCTGATTTAAGAATGCAGACATAATGTTAGAATAACCTGAAGAATTATATCATGAATTTGTCCCTTAGAATTTTCTCCCTTTTAAATATCAGCTCTCAATTGACTATTGGTTATGTGCCAGATCACAATAATTTCATGCTTGAATTCTTTAAACTGCTTACTTATGCTAAGTGCTTGACATAAGACAAAGAAGCAAGAGGTGTTATCAGTAAGATGGTAGAACAGGAAGTACTAGATTCTTCTTTCCCCACTGAGACAGTGACTTAACAATACACACCAATTCCTTTTGTGAGAAATCCACAAACCAGTTAAGAAGCTCCTAAACCACACGCAAGCATGAAACTGGCTACATTGAAGCCAACACAAAAAGACATGGCACCCACATTCCATAGCTCTGTGCTCTGAGGGAAAAAGTTGGAGAATATATCCAACATTCTGGCTTTTTTGGGAGCTGTCTCAGGGACTGATTTCTGTCTGGTCTGTCTCAGATGGCACACTTCCAATCTCATTTTATGAAGCTAGCATTACCCTGATACCAAAACCAAACAAAGAAACTAGAACAAGAGGCTAATATCCCTTATGAATATAGACGTAAATTCCTTAACAAAATACCAACAAACTAAAACCAAGAGAACATTAGAAGAATTATAATACCATGACCCAGTGGGATTTATCCTTGGGATGCAACGATGGTTCAACATATAAGAATCAATCGATGTGATTCACCATATTAACATAACAAAGTGAGGAGGACCACACGGTTATCTCAACAGATGAAAAAAAAAAGCATTTGATAAAATTCAGCACCCTTTCATGATTAAAAAAAAAAAAACTCAACAAATTAGAAATAGAGAAAAACTACTTCAACATAATAAAAGCCACATATGACAAGCCCATATGATTAGCATCATATTTAGTGGTAAAAAACTGAAAGCCTTTCCTCTAAGAGCAGTAACAAAGCAAGAATACCTTCCTTCACCGGTACCATTCAACATAGTACTATAGTGCTAGTTAGGACAATTAGGAAAGAAAAAGAAACAAAATGTATCAAAATGGGAGATGAAGTAAGATTATCTCTGCTTGCAGATGACATGATTTTATATGTTACAAAAACCCCTAAAGATTCTACAAAAAAAAATGTTAGCAATAATAAACAAATTCAGTAAAGTTACAGGATATACTGGATACAAAAATAAGCTGTGTTTCTATATATTAACAATGAACAATCTGAAAAGGAAATTAAGAAAACAATCCCACTTACAATACCATTAAAATAGAGGAGTACTCAACCAAAGAGGTAAAAGACTTATACATTGAAAAATGTAAGGCACTACTGACAGAAATTAAAGATGACACAAATAAATGAAAGATATCTTATGTTCATGGACTAAAAGGCTTAATATTGTTAAAATGTCAGTATTTCCAGAAACAATCTATACACTCAATGCAATCCTTTCAAAATGCCAATGCTGGTTTTTACAGAATTTAAAAAAAAGAAATCCTAAAATACATATGGAACCAGAAAAGATCCTAAATAGCCAAAACAATCTTGAGAAAGTACAAAGCTGGAAGCCCTCACACTTCCTGACTTCAAAATATAATATTACAGTAAGCAAAACAGTTTTGTACTGGCATAAAGACTGACATAAAGACCAAAGGAAGTGGTCTAATAATGGTCTAGTAATCTTCAATGAGGATGCCATGAATACACAATGGGGAAAGAACAGTGTCTTCAACAAATGGTGTTGGGAAAACAGGAAATCCACAAGCAAAAAAGAAATAGGACCCTTATTTTATACCACACACAATAATCAACTCAAAATCGATCAAAGACTTAAATTTAAGACCTAAAACTCCTATAAAAAGTATAGGGGAAAAGCTTTAAGACATTGGTCTTAACAATGATTTCTTGGATTTGACACTAAAAGCATAGCATAGCCCACAGAAGAAAAAAATAGACAAGGAGGACTACATCACATTTGACAAGCTTTGTGCAGCAAAGGAAAAAAAAAAAAACAACAAAGTAAAAAAGGCACCCTATAGAATGGAAAAATATCTGCAAACATCTTTGATATAGACCTAATATCTGAAGATGGGGGAGGAGTAGGAGGCTGAGATAGTGTCGGATCCTAAAAGTTCAGCTGGATAGTTAGCAAACCATTCTAAATGCCTGGAAACTCAACAGGAGATAGAAGAGAGGAAGAACAGCAATTCTAGGAGAAGAAAATCTTCCTATCTGGAAGGTAGGACATGTGGAAAAGTGAATCCAAAGCAATGGAAAGACAGACTGTGGGGGGAGGGGTAGGCTCCTGGGAAGCCACAGAGCAGTGGAGCACAAAATTGTAACTTTTAGAGGTCTGCTCCGCTGAGGGGCATCGCTCTAGAGATTAAGCAGGGTGGATTCAGCCCTTGTGGGAACAGTGTGGTTTCAGGACCCGTGGGGTCACAGAGGGATTGGGGGGGTCTGAGGGTAGCACAGTCCCCAGGTACTGGACCAGGGAAACCAACAGCAAAGACAGAGCTGCACAGTTTACTATCAGCTCGGGCTTACCTTAAACCATGATCCGAGGCACAGTCAGGCTACTGCTCTGGGAGCAGGGACCCCACAAGAGGCAGCTCCGGAGAGACCCCTTCCTTCATCCTCCAGGAGGAGTGGCGTGGGAGTGCACCACAGGAATCTGCTGGGTTTGGAGACTCCAGATGGGGCACTGTGCCAGAGATAGAAATAGTCGGTCACAGGCTGGGTGAGCTTGGAGTGTGGCTGGAGACCAGGGAGACAGTAATGACTGACTGCTTTTCTCTGAGGGCGAACTGAGGAGAAGGGCCCCGTGTGCTCAGCTGCTCCAAGCCGGAGACTGGAAGGCCACCATCATCATTCCCGGCCTCCAAAGCGGTATGGAAAGTGTACAGGGAACAAAGCCTCCTGAGAGCATACCCCAACAGATTGCTTAGCCCATTCCCCGGCAAGGGAGGTGCAATTCCGCCTCAGGGAAAGACATTTGAGAATCACTGCAACGGGCCCCTCCCCCAGAAGATCAGCAAGAATATCCAGCCAAGACCAAGTTCATTGATCAGTGAAAACCGTGGAACTCCAGAGTATTTTGCTCTCTCATTCATCTATTCTTATCTCGACAAAATGACAAGGCAGAAAAACTCACCACACACACACACAAAAACCAAGAGGCAGTACCAATGGCTAGGGATCTAATCAATACAGACATTAGTAATATGTCAGAAAGAGAGTTCAAAATGACAATTATCAAAGTGCTAGCTGGGCTCGAAAAAAGCATAGAAGATTAGAGAATCCCTTTCTGGAGAAATAAAAGAACTAAAATCTAACCAAGTTAAAATCAAAAAAGCTATTAATGAGGTATAATAAAAAATGGAGGCTCTTACTGCTAGAATAAATTAGGCAGAAGAGAAAATTAGTAATATAAAAGACCAAGTGACATAAAATAAAGAAGTCAAGAAAAAGAAAAACAACTAATGGAACACGAGGGGAGAATTCGAGAGATAAGTGATACCATAAGACACAAAAATATTAGAATAATTGGGATCCCAGAAGAAGAAAGAGAGAGAAGGGCAGAAGGTATCTTGGAGCAAATTATTGTAGAGAATTTCCCTAATCTGGCAAAGGGAACAAGCATCAAAATCCAGGAGGCACAGAGAACCCCCCCCTCAATATCAATAAAAATAGGTCTACATCCTGTCATCTAATAGTAAAACTTACAAGTCTCAGTGACAAAGAGAAAATCCTGAAATCAGCTCGGGACAAGAAGTCTGTAACATACAAAGGCAAACATATTAGATTGGCAGCAGACATATCCATAGAGACCTAGAAGGCCAGAAAGGACTGGCAAGATATATTCAGAGCACTAAACGAGAAAAATATGCAGTCAAGAATACTATATCCAGCTAGGCTGTCAATGAAAATAGAAGGAGAGATAAAAAGCTTCCAGGACAAACAGAAACTAAAAGAATTTGCAAATACCAAACCAGCCCTACAGGAAATCTTGAAAGGGGTCCTCTAAGCAAAGAGAGAGCCGAAAAGGAACAGATCAAAAAGGAACAGAGACAATATACAGTAACAGTCACCTTATAGGCAATACAATGGCAATAAATTCATATCTTTCAATAGTTACCCTGAATGTAAATAGGCTAAATGCCCCAATCAAAAGACACAGGATATCAGAATGGATTAAAAAAAATAAGACCCATCAATATGCTGTCTACAAGAAACTCATCTTAGACACAAAGACACCTCCTGATTTAAAGTGATGGGGTGAAAAACCATTTACTATGTTAATGGACATTAAAAGAAAGCTGGGGTGGCAATCCTTATATTAGATAAATTGGATTTTAAGCCAAAGACTATAATAAGAGATGAGGAAGAACACTATATCATACTTAAAGGGACTGTCTAACAAGAAGACCTAACAATTATAAATATCTCTGCCCCTAACATGGAGCATCCAATTATATAAACTAATTAATAACAAAGTCAAAGAAACACATCAACAATAATACCATAATAGTAGGAGACTTTAATACCCCCCTTACTGAAATGGACAGACCATCTAAGCAAAAGATCAACAAGGAAATAAAGGCTCTAAATGACACACTGGACCAGATGGACATCACAGATATATTCAAAACATTCCATCCCAAAGCGACAGAATACACATTCTTCTCTAGTGCATATGGAACATTTTCCCTGGGACACAAATCAGGTCTCAATAGGTACCAAAAGGTTGGGATCATTCCCTGAATATTTTCAACCCATAATGCCATGAAACTAGAACTCAATCACAAGAGGAAAGTTGGAAAGAACTCGAATACATGGAGACTAAACTGCATCCTACTACAAAATGAATGGGTTAACCAGGAAAATAAAGAAGAATTTTAAAAATTCATGCAAACAAATGAAAATGAAAACACAACTGTTCAAGATCTTTGGGACACAACAAAGGTGGTCCTGAAAGGAAAGTATATAGTAATACAAGTCTTTCCCAAGAAACAAGAAAGATCTCAAATACACAACCTAACCCTACACCTAAAGGAGCTGGAGAAAGAACAGCAAAGAGAGCCTAAACCCAGCAGGAGAAGAGAAATAATAAAGATCAGAGCAGAAATCAATGAAATAGAAACCAAAAGAATGGTAGAACAAATCAACGAAACTAGGAGCTGGTTCTTTGAAAGAATTAATAAAATTGATACACCCCTGGCCAGACTTATCAAAAAGAAAACAGAAAGGACCCCAATTAATAAAATCATGAATGAAAGAGGAGAGATCACAACACCAAAGAAATACAAAAAATTCTAAGAACATATTATGAGCAACTATATGCCAGCAAATTAGACAATCTGGAAGAAATGGATGCATTCCTAGAGACACACAATCTACCACAACTGAACCAGGAAGAAATAGAAAACCTGAACAGACCCATAACCAGTAAGGAGATTGAAGCAGTCATCAAAAATCTTCCAACAAACAAGAGTGCAGGACCAGATGACTTTCCAGGGGAATTCTACCAAACACATAAAGAAGAATTAATACGTATTCTCCAGAAACTGTTCCAAAAAATAGAAATGGAAGGGAAACTTCCAAATTCATTTAATGAGGCCAGCATTACCTTGATCCCAAAACCAGACAAAGACCCCATCAAAAACGAGTATTACAGACCAATATACTTAATGAACATGAATGGAAAAATTCTCACCAAAATATAAGCCAATAGGATACAAGAGTATATTAAAAGGATTATTCACCACGACCAAGTGGGATTTATTCCTGGGCTGCAAGGTTGGTTCAGCATTCGCAAATCAAAGTGTGATACAATACATTAATAAAAGAATGAACAAGAACCATATGATTCTCTCAATTGATGCTGAAAAAGCATTTGACAAAGTACAACATCCTTTCTTGATCAAAACTCTTCACAGTGTAGGCATAGAGGGTACATTCCTCAACATCAGCAAAGCCATCTATGAAAAAACCACAGCAAATATCATTCTCAATGGGGAAAAACTGAGAGCTTTTCCCCTAAGATCAGGAACACAGCAGGGATGCCCACTATCTCCACTGCTATTCAACTTAGTACTAGAAGTCCTAGCCTCAGCAATCAGACAACAAAAAGAAATAAAAGGCATCCAAATTGGCAAAGAAGAAGTTAAACTCTCACTCTTTGCAGATGATATGATACTTTATGTGGAAAACCCAAAAGACTCTACTCCAAGACTGCTAGAACTCATACAGGAATTCAGTCAAGTGTCAGGATATAAAATCAATGCACAGAAATCAGTTGCATTTCTATACACCAACAGCAAGACAGAAGAAAGAGAAATTAAGGAGTCAATCCCATTTACAATTGCACTCAAAACCATAAGATACCTAGGAATAAATCTAACCAAAGAGGCAAAGAATCTGTACTCAGAAAACTATAAAGTGCTCATGAAAGAAACTGAGGAAGACACAAAGAAATGGAAAAACGTTCCCTGCTCATGGATTGGAAAAACAACTATTGTGAAAATGTCTATGCTACCTAAAGCAATGTACACATTTAATGCAATCCCTATCA
>JAPYYJ010002232.1:0-13105 GCA_028533885.1 Nasua narica | reverse complement strand
CACAAGTGTGTTGTTGTCTTCTATTTTTTTCATGGCTGACTCAGTAGTCAGGGGGAACTTGATGATGGCATAGTGATCAAGCTTGTTTCTCCTGGGGGCGCTCTTTCGAGGATATTTGGGCTGCCTCCGGAGACGCAGAGTCTTGGGTCGTCGGAACGTAGGTGACGTGCGGATCTTCTTTTTTTTGTGACTGTGGACGCCTTTCAGCACCGCTTTCTTGGCCTTCAAAGCCTTTGCTTTGGCTTCGGCTTTGGGGGGGGCAGGGGCTTCCTTCTTAGCTTTCGGCGCCATCTTCATAAAAGGGCCAATTGTCAACATTTTTGTTGCAGAATAATTTGAACTTCTGTTGCTAGATTTTTTTAATCATCTTCCAGAGACAGTATTTAAAAGTAAAAGATGATACTTCCAACTTTGTAATTGGGTATGTTCAAGCAAATGTGTTCTAAGCTTTACTTTCCATATTCAGGAATGTGACATTCTCTTCCTTGGCTTACTATCAGGTTTCAGCAGCCAGGGAAGAGGTTCCTGGTCGGCGAGGTTTCCCAGGTTACATGTATACAGATTTAGCCACGATATATGAACGCGCTGGTCGAGTGGAAGGTAGAAATGGGTCAATAACTCAAATCCCTATTCTCACTATGCCTAATGATGGTAAGTTTTTGGTCTTTGGATTACAGCATACATAATCATTGTAAGGACTTGATTCTGAGAACATCTACCTTTTTGAGTTGAAATTCTTTTTTTTTTTCCCCTAAATTCTAGCTAATTAACAAACAGTGTAATATTAGTTTCAGGTGTAGAATTTAGTGATTTTACAGGTGTAGAATATACAGGTGTAGAATTCTTTAGGTGTAGAATTTAGTGATGAGCACAATACCTGGTGCTCATCACAAGTGCCCTCCTTCATCCCCATCCTCTATTTTCCCATCCCCCAGCCCACCTCCCCTCCAGGAACCCTCAGTTTCTTCTCTGTAATTAAGAGTCTGTTTGTTGGTTTACCTTAACTAGGTGATTTGTAACTAAATGAAATTTTTCATTTCATAAACTGCCCATAGTAATCATCCTTTTGTAGAAGAAGAAAAACAATTTTCTTCATAATCGGAATTTTCAGTTTTCATTCATTAGGTTACTATTGAGTGCTATTTGCGGGACACTGATCTAGATATAAGGAAATTTTTTAATTCATTCTCTAATGTAAGTTACTTCATCTTTTGGATTGATTTGGGTATTTTTTATGTACATGCACCAATAAAGTAGCTTAAGTGTCAAATAAAGAGCACAAATAGTAAATGCCACAAGACCTTCAGGACAGAGTGATCACCAGAAGCCGGTTCAAAATGGCTACCCTAATAAATCCTTTCCTAAAAAGAAAAAAAAAAATAACTCTGTTTTTCTTGGCATGTGAAAACACACAGTGCACTACCTGTTTGAGTGTATGTTCAGGGGTGAAACAAGTCAGTAGTCCTCTTCTGTGACTGCTTTTTTGTCCTTATCTCAGTATTCAAAAAGCAATTTTACAAGGTATTTTCAGAAATAGTAATAAGTCACTATAATTGAGCACTGCTTTTAATGCTTTATAAATATTACCTCGTTTGATCCTCATAGCAAATTTGAGATGAATGCTCTACTCTGAGGCACAGGGAGGTAAAGTAATCTATTGAGGTTAAGAAGTAATAGTTTTAGAACCCAGGCAGTCTGAAGTCATAATTCACACTATACTATCTCTGACTTGAAAATGATTGTTCCAAAAAAGTACCTATAAGATTACTTTATATAATTTAACCAACTTAGAAACATCTTGCTTTGTAGAACTTTCTTGGTGCTGCCTGTATAATGGTGTTTTGCTTATCTAACATTCCTATATTTTCCATGTTGAAATGGTGTGTATCCATCCGAATAGCTTATGAACTAAGAAGGTTCTCTCAGTATATGTTAAATTGGCAAACCTCTGCCAGGGAACTTTGTGCTTAAATTGGAGTTTTATTTATATTTTGGGGGGAAATAATTAGGAGACAATGATACTTTTTCTGAATGCAGCTAATTTACCTTATGTGCCAATACATGTCTAACTATGCTGCCACTCAGTAAATAAAACCATCCAATATAATTGCCAGCTACATTTGGCTATTTAAATTCCAAAGTTCATTACAATTAGATAAATTGAAATAAAGTTTTTCACTTATAGTAGCCACATTTTTTTTTAAAGATTTTATTTATTTATTAGAGAGAGAGAGAGACTAAGAATGAGAGGGGAGAAGGTCAGAGGGAGAAGCAGACTCCCCGCAGAGCCAGGAGTCTTATATGGGACTCGATCCCGGGACTCCGGGATCATGACCTGAGCTGAAGGGAGTCGCTTAGCCAACTGAGCCACCCAGGCACCCTAGTAGCCACATTTTAAGTACTCAATAGCCACATGTGGCTGGTGGCTACCATATTGAACAGCACAATTACAGAACTTTTCTGTCATCACAAAAAATTACTTTAAAGAGCAGTGTTTTTTTTGTGGGGCGCCTAGGTGGCTCAGTTGTTAAGCATCTGCCTTCGGCTCAGGTCATGATCCCAGGGTCCTGGGATCAAGCCCCAGGTTAGGCTTCCTGCTTGGCAGGAAGCCTGCTTCTCCCTCTCCCACTCTCTCTGCTTGTGTTCCCTCTCTCGCTGTCTCTCTCTCTCTGTCAAATAAGTAAATAAAATCTTTTAAAAAATAATAAAATAGAGCAGTGTTTTATATAATGTTATAGGTAGTGCACACTGACTTCCCGTGATTTGCTTATATGATATGGACACTTTAACTAATGTCAGATGTCTTTCTCTGGTAGATATCACTCACCCCATCCCTGACTTGACTGGATATATTACAGAGGGGCAGATCTACGTGGACAGACAGCTACACAATAGACAGGTATTTGACATTTAAGTAATTCTGTAAAGCTTACGAATCTACTCTTCAGTTAATCTTCAGTGATTAGTGACTTTGACTTTGCCTTTAGGAATTATTTTGTTAGAAAATATCAAGTTATTTTCCATATGGTTATATAATTGTCGTCTCTATATACCAAGATCCTATTGTGGGTAAGAGTGCCAGTATTTTTTAAGATTTCAGTATCTACTTTTCTTTATTGTGCCTTAAAATGGAGTCAGCTTTCTCAAAGAATTATTGGGGATATTTTATCCCATAATAATACCTACCAATCTTATTATTAATACAGAAATACATTTTTTCTATTTTTTTTTTTTTTACTGATATACAATTGACATTACCTTATATTGGCTTTAGGTACAAAGTAGTAATTTTATACTGATATATATTGCAAAATGATAACCGTAAGTCCAGTTAACATCCATCAATACACATAATTATGAAATACTTTTTCCTTATGATAACTTTTAAATCCAGTCACCAAACCACTTACAAATATGCAATACAGTATTATACATACTACAGTCACAGTGCTCTGGATTATATCTTTATGACTTAATTCATTTTGTAACTGAAGGTTTGTACATTTTAACCCCTTTCACCCATTTTGCCCAGCCCCCATCTCAGGCATCCACCAGTCTACTCTCAACATAAGCTCATGGTTTTTTGGTTTTTTAGGTTCCACATAGAAGTGAGATTATAATAATACTTACCGTTTTCTGTCTGATTTATGTCACTTAGCATAATCTTCTCAAGGCCCATCCATGTTGTTAAATGACAAGATACCGTTTTCTTAATGACTGAATAATCAAAAGAAGATTGATGGTTCCAAAACAGATTCTGGCTTCTAATACCAGCTTTTAGGTGGAATTACTTACTGTTAATCTTTTTATTTGGTATGTGATTATATGAGTCAGAGCTCAGAGGCTACTTAGATTTGATACTATTGGCAAATGTTGAAAATCTAGTTTTTAGTAACATCTTGTACTGTTTTTTGTAGACCTCATTTTCTGAGTTTGATTCTCAAAAGAAATACTGTGCCATAAAGCCTCACTTCATTTTCTAACTAGGAGAAGGTCTTAGAACTCCTCTGGGAGATAAATAGAAGTTTTATGTAATTTAAGGGATAATAATGAGTTTCAGAATGCTTCTTTACTACTGGTAAATCTTGAATTTCATACTTAAATGTATTTTTTCTCTCATGTTCTATTCAAGATTTACCCGCCTATTAATGTCCTGCCCTCATTATCACGGTTAATGAAGTCTGCTATTGGAGAAGGTATGACCAGAAAGGATCATGCCGATGTATCTAACCAGCTGGTATGTATATCCTCTCAAGGAAATGAACACATTTCTTCGTCCATTCTTTCTGCTGTCTTACACCTCTTATCTTTCTCCCGTATCACTGTACTTATCCCCCATCCAAGTAGAAATTAGTATAGATTACATGTACAAGATACCATCATTCATTAGAACCAGTTTTTTTTTTATAAGGATAGATGCTGATAATCAAGATTAAAAATCCTTTGCTTGAAACTCACATCTAATGCTATACAAGATAATTTCTTTTTTTTTATACAAGATAATTTCTAAATTAAAAACAAGCCATAGGCCATTTTAGGTTTTTATTAGTAACCATAATAATAATTACAGAATATTCCTAAAAAGATACTCTTAATTTCTTACTTAAGAAATTAAGCAATCATCAGAACACTAAGGGATACAGTTTTATTTATTTTATGAAATCCTTGGTTTCTGTAGTTGTTGTTTTTTATTTGACAGAGAGAGCCAGAGAGCATGAGCGTCAGGGAGGGGCAAAGGGAAAGGGAGAAGCAGGCTCCCCAATGAGCAAGGAGCCCAATGCAGGGCTCAATGCGGAGCTCAGTCCCAGGACCCTCAGGATCATGACCTGAGCCAAACGCAGGTGCTTAACCAACTGAGCCACCCAGGTGCCCCATAATCCTTGGTTTCTGTAGTTGTATGAGATTGTACACCAAGCACAAACAAAGAAGAATACCTTTGACCTTAAAGTAAAAATGTTAAACCTACTTATATCACAAATATTTTTCTAGAACTTCGAGATGGATTTCTCTGTGGTATGAGTTCTTTCAAATGCTCTATAAGATGTAAGCTCATTGACATTTTGAGGAAGTGTATTTTTTTAGAGCGTTAGTAGTCCCTGTGGATTGCAGGCCCAAAGACTTCTTTCTCAGTGAGACTACTTTATGATAAAATCTGGTGCTTTCATATGAACTTTATGTGAATTGTGTTTATAAATGTGAAATTTCTTCTGTGGTCTACAAAGACAGCTACAGAAACACTTTTAATTTATAGCCCAGATTACTTTTAACATTTATAAAATCTTATCTGTGGTCATATAAATATATTTTTTCTCTTTAGTATGCATGTTATGCTATTGGTAAGGATGTACAAGCCATGAAAGCTGTTGTTGGAGAAGAAGCCCTAACCTCAGATGATCTTCTTTACTTGGAATTTCTGCAGAAGTTTGAGAGGAACTTCATTGCTCAGGGTAAGAGGACTATTTTCTTAAAAACATAAACAAGCTCATATATAGTTTTGAAGGCTTCTTTCCCACTCTGAGAGAATTTGCATTGATCTCTACACGATTTTCCTTCTGATTAGAGAAGAGGTTCTTCCAACTGCTTGTTATGTCTTTTTGCACTTAGCTCTCTAGCCCCTTCCTCTCTACCTTCAAGTCCATTTAGCTCCCATCTGAACTTTTCCCTTCCTTATACCTGGCCTTCTGCTCTGCCACCTCCATTGCTGGTTGTCCTTCCTCTTCACCTCTCTGCAGTGATCTCATGCTTTAGGAGTTTGGGGCTTTTGTGATTCACTTATTTTCATCTCCTTTTCTGATTTTGTATCTTCATTCTCCTACATCGTTTATGTTCTCAAAGACATAGCTCCCTTTTCTTTGTGTGCTTCCCCTTTCCTCCCCCAGCTTTGACTTTTTTCCTTTGCTGTTGACTATATAGCTATGTATGATCCTTATTCTCTTCCTGAAGCTCTAATCCCACATTGCCAACTAGAATACCTGTGCTTATGCTGCCTTCTCCTCAGGCTCAGCAGGGTCAGAACCCAAAGTTTTTTTTTTTTAAGCTGACTTCCTGCTTAGCAGTTTGCTTTTCAATTTATCTACTTCTTGTTTGAGCATTGTCCTGCTTAGCCCTAGCTCAGTAATTGGATATTATTCATAACTTTATTCATTTATTCTCTGGTAACCAAATATTTACTAATTTCTCTTGTACTTATTTAAAATATCCTATTCTGGTTTCATTTCCATTAGTGTACCTTAGTCCAGTGTTTCTCAAATTTTAATATGCTTTTGAATCAACTGGAGATCTTGTTAAATTGCAGATTTTGATTCAGTAGAACTGGATGGAGCCAGAGATTCTTTTATCTGGACAAGTTTTTGGATGATGTGGAAAGCTATTGATCTGTGACCAACTTTGAGTCTTAAGGCCTAGTCCAGACCCTTGTCCCATCATCTTGGTCTGATGACCAAGTACCAGCTTTTTCACCACTTTTCCTGACTCCCTATTTCCCTCTGATATTTGCCAGAGTAAATTTATTACTAATTGTATTGATTATCTCTCTAGTAAAAAGGCAGTAATGGTTTTCATTACCTAGCACATGTACACTTTTCAGGCTGTTTTGATTGGTCTCTCCCTTGCCACTATTTCTGACCTCAGTGGTACTCAACACAGATGTGTTAACTTTGGAATAATGTATCATGCACATTACACTCTTCTACACATTTCTTGTTAACATTAAACCCAAAAAGATATGTATAATTTTTTTTAGTGCAGAACCATGATACCTTAAAAAGATAAAAAATGAAGTTCTTCTCATAGAGAAAAGAACCCAGAACTCCAGCCACTCTGATTCCATAGTTAAGAAATCAAATTTATTTGCAGGATAAGAATGATTCTACTACTAAAAATATTTTGTAACAACTTTGAAAACTGACCTTTTCAAGGTGTTCAGTTGACATTTAAGTTTTCGTGTCTATACTACCCTCCCTCATATTCATCCTTTGTTCCTCGAGAACTGCCTTTCTGAATAATCCATAGACAAAACATGGTCTAGTTTCCATTGCTCCCAGGTATTTAGATACTACCCAGTTGTCTATAGAGTTGTCCACACACGCTAGATTGCTCACCGCCTCTAGCCTGCAGGCCTCTCCCTTTTCTCTGATTTTTAATGGTACTTATTCTCTGTATCCTCACTGACACACATTCGGTTGATCCAGTGTTAGGAGATCTAAGTGCTTTGTCTCTCTCTTTTTTGTTGTTGTTGTTATACTTGACACTCAACAGTAGTCCTATATAGTGGAATAAATAACACTGTAAGTTGGAAGTAGTTTACCTTTACTCATTCAGTTTCAATTTTTTCTAAGGTCCTTATGAAAACCGCACTGTCTATGAGACTTTGGACATTGGCTGGCAACTGCTCCGAATCTTCCCCAAAGAAATGCTGAAGAGGATCCCTCAGAGCACCCTGAGTGAATTTTACCCTCGAGACTCTGCGAAGCATTAGCTGCTGCTTCATCGCTGGCTTGATACACTTGTGAAATATTGGTTCTGTTTTCTTTATTCCTTTTGCACTCTCCCATTCCCCCATATTTGTGTTGGAGTTTACCTTGTTACCCTGTAATTAAAAACAAAGAATAGGTAACATATTGTGCCAGTGTTGCAATGTTTTAAACTTCTAACAGACTTTAAAATATCCCCTGTTCAGAAAACCTGGATCATCAGTGCTCTTTTTAAAGTAGCTACAGGGATGAAGGTGAAGTTTTCCTACAGGTGTGTGTGTTTGTACATAATGGTGTAGTTAGTTGCCTAATAATGTCTTCATTATATGGGTCTCCTTGACCTTACCTCTCAGCCCCCTCCAGAGTATCACTGTCTGAAGTTATAATGCTTTGATCCCCAATTTAGAGCCAGGATCAGGTCTAAATGAAGCCTCCTCTCTGAAGAGCCAACGGCCTCTTCCCTGAGCATTTGTTTTTGGGTTGTTGCTGTGCTCATAGGCCTGTGTTGCTGCTCTAAGCAGATGGTTTTTACTGTCCACCTGCCCTTTCCTATTTAATGACTAGATTAGAAAAGGAGTTTCATTTTTCTCTTTAGTCATTATGAGTCAGGACTCCTGTGTCTTACTGTTCTCCCTCCGAGTAACACAGAATCCTGTAGCTTTTGCACAGCTGGCATTGATCTGATAGTAGTGAGATGCCTTGTCTTAATGATCCTTACTGGGTTTCCCTACAGAGGAATCATAATTAAAATAACTGATAGAACTGTTGCTTGGAAAGAGTGGGGGTATAATAAAAGAAAGAAAAACCCATATCCTTTCTACATTCTGACATGCTAGCAGTGTTTTAAGTTTCTAAAGTGTTTACCAGATGCTGAGGGCAAGGTAGGGAGGAGAAAGCTCTTATGTGTATGGATATTTTAAACTCTGTTAGAGAGCAGCCTTTGGAAGATCCCCTCTTTGATCCTGTTTTCTGACCCATCTCTGCCTTTTCAGGGTAATCTTGTGGCACAAGTGATAGCATTTAAAAGCTTTTGCCTTTTAATTCTGGCACCTTGCTGTGAGTTCTGAGCTGTCTTCTATGCACTTCTGCCATGTCTACTGTTTAGTCTCTTTGTGTTCTTTGTTACTTGGTGCAATAGCAACTTCTCTGTGCATTCCATCTTTCCAGTTATGTAAAGTTGTTCACTTTTTTCTCTGAGGGTATGGGGGTGGGGGAGTCAGCATGATTATATTTTAATGTAGAAAATGTGACATCTGAATATAAAATGAAAATAAATGTTAAATTAAATGGAAGTTACCTAAAGTGACTCTGTATCTTCTAATCAGAAAAGCAATATCAACAAATGGATATAGAATATATAATAATGCACCTCTTTGATTTAAAAGTTTTGAACATCATAACCAGTGTTGTGAGCCAGCCCCCTGTGTTTTAGGGACATGGCCCAATTTTTATATCCTTCTGTCTTCAGGCTGCCCTTTCTACCCTTTCAAGCGCTTTCCACAGTAATAGATCTTCCAACATACTGTATTTTGATCCAAGCTTAAGAGTTACTACAGGTCTTGTATAGGATTCTTTGTTTCAAAGAACCTGCAGTGAATGATAAGAGGATGGATAAATAGAAAATGAATACGTATTGAAGCCTTGCTTCAAATATAATCTTAAATAGATGTCCAAAATATAAAGAAAACATGCTGGTTAAGGACCAGGGTGTGTGGCATCACGGAGACCTTCCATTTCTTTCCCCTCTTCAGTTTTAGGAGATATGTAGGCTCAGTCAGGCAAGAACTAGGTAGACCTGTGTTCTAGTTCCAGTTCTGCCAGTAACTGTAGGACCCTGTTTAGTCTTTTAACAAATTTGAGTCTGTTTGCCTAGGTTCCTTTTAAGGTTATTAGAAGTACCAGAGATTTTGTGTACTAGACATTGTGTAGCACTAGTACTCCCAACAAGACAGTGCCTGATCCATGGTAGGCACTCATAGTAGGCTTTTATTAATAAACTTTTATTAAAGCAGATTTGAATTATTATTCTTATATAATATTTAGGAATAGTTGACTTAGTAGCACTCTTGTTAGTTATTTTTTAGTTGGAACATTTTAATATACCTTTTTGTACCAGCAATAAGACCTAATAAAAGGACCAGTTAAAATGAGGCCTTTAACATGGACTCTTACTGTGATTACATCATTTTAAAAAGGGATTATTTCAGTCGGCTTAAAGTACTTGGGAAGAGAAAAGGTATCTTCAAAAGGTCATGCTAACTAAATGACTCATTAAACATTTATTGCTTGCAATTGACTGTCACTTCAGTTTGTGAGATTTCATGTAAGTGAAAAAATGTTTTCAAACTAATAAATACCTCACTGAGCTTTTATTTTCAGATGTCTGAGGTCAACAAAGTATTGTGTGCTCTTAAGATTTTCTAATTGTTAACACTAACTAGTAAGGGAAAGTTAGCTTAATCTATAAACAACAGAAAATAGTTCTCCAGACTAAACTAAATATACTATTTGTAGACTACAAGAAAAACTTGGCAAGGGAATTGAGGGAAAATGATCTTTTGGGGAAAACTTAAGTACAAAGAAATGAGTTTTAAAAATGAAAGTTACATGGCTTACTCAGCTACCAACTGTAGTTTTATTCTACATCCTTTACTGAGTTGGGGTTGAACACCTGTCTAGCACTTAAGTGAACTGTGTGGTGTCTGTAGCTGCCCCCTCCCCTGTATAAAGCCCTGTATAAAGTGAGCAGGTGACTTGTTGTTTAGGAACAGTGAGAAATCTTTCAGTGACTAATCGGTCCCAGAGCTTTTTATCCTCGGCAGGAGTGGCAAAACCTGCCTGGGAAACTTAGTAAATGTTTTCAGACACCTGGACAACCTATCAGTCTGCCTGTCTCTGATCAGTCTGCCGCAGTTCCTGAGGAAGGGTGAAGAAGATTTTCTGCCTGCGGCTGTATCTGAGGTTGAAGACACAAATGAGCAACACCTCCAGTTGTCTGGTTCTCTTTGTTAGAAGCCTAGGGGTCCCCTAGTCTAGAACAGAACATCCAGCCATTTGCTGTGATGAGCAGCTGAAAGTAGTGCACATGTATTTGGCAGACCACTTTGCGAAAGGATTGCATCTCCAAACTCCAAAAGCATTTTATAAATGTAACAGATTTGTGACTTGTTCAAGTTCAAATAAGGAAGGGCAGAACATGAACTAGAACCTGGGCCTTTGAAGTTAATCTAGTGCTCTTTCCGTATCATGATGTTAAAGTTCACTTCATAAACTGAAATGGCATCCACGGATTCTGATTACTCTCTGGAAACCAGGACTGTATATTGTGACTAGAGTTCCAGTATTCTGTGGGCCATAATGGTGTGTGGTGAATGCGAACAAAAGGCCCTGAGGGGCCAGGGTCTGGAATTTCAGGGCTCACACCAAAAAGTTAAGCTTTTTTGAGGGGAGGTAAGACAGGGCTGTATGTGCTGACAATAACTTCCAGTGCATCTTGATTATTTTTAGCGTTGTGTTCTTCATGTCCACAAGAGGGCAGCAGCTCTTCACAGCCCTGCGCGGGCTCAACACAGCTCCAGAAATGGGGACACTTCAGCTGCAGCAACAGGCCAATCAATGATTCATTGAATCACATGGTGTTTTTTGGGCTACACATTAGCTTTGGGGCTACAAGGGACCATGCTGTAATAAAAAAAAACCAAAATCGGTGCCAAGAGCCTTGGACTGGACTTAGAAGTTGTGGGTTAGAAGGATTTCAGAGGTCCAACTCTCCTGATAACTGAAGGCCCTTATAAACATCAGAAGCATGGAAACCTGGTTCTGGTGAACATGGAACTGTCTCAGGAGGCAGTCTACTTCAGGAAGTAACCTCTCATGGTTGGAGTGTTCTCAAGTCAAAGTAAAATGCTCTATAACTTTACCTTTTTGAATTTTTTTTTTTGACCTTGGCCTGTCCCCCAGGGCTCTTCCATGTGATAACCCTACACGACTTTGAAGATAGTTGCCACTTCTAAATCTTCAAATTTTCCTAGTTTACCCCTTACTTTACAGGTGATGGCATTTTTTACCTTTAGTAACTGAATAGGATTAGGACACATATCTAATCTTCTAGAACAGGAATCTTTGTACTTCTGTTATTAGCATGAAGGAGAAGTTCTCCAAAACATTGAGGCTCAGCCCATGAGAATCAAATACTCACCCAAGCATATAGTGGGAGCTGAAGTCATGGAAACACTGTACATGGTCTTTGGGACCAACTCCCATTGAGGCTAGGACTCTGATCCCAAAGCTTAGGTTACTGGAAATCGCAATATGTTCTGAGGTAAGACATTCTGTTCTCTGGTTCTATTGTACTTTCACCTAGGACCTGCTTATTCAGTAGCTCTCAGGTGTAACTCAAGTACTGAGGAAGTTTCATTAATGGTTTACCTAAAAGATACTGTACAAATAAGACTCAAAAAGTACAGATAAGGACAAAGAAATACAAATCCCATAATCCTACTGGTCAGGAAACTTAACACTTTGCCATAAAGAATCCCTTAACAATCATGGCTTTTCCAACTGTGGCTTTGCCCACTTAATCTTGTTAAGCCAAAACCCATGGCAATTATGGCTTCTTTCTCCCACAGGCTATATCAGATTATGGGAATCACGTCAAGAGGTTTGGTTAAGCTACAAACTCTTAATACATACACTTACAGAACAGCTATATGTTTTAATCTGAGTGCTATCAGAGTTAAAGCAACACAACTCATGCAACAAAAATAATTTCAGATAAAGTTCTTTTGTTCAGATTTCTTCAACTACCATGAAGGGAATTACTTCTTAAAAGTCCCTTCACATAGGTTCACTACTTCTTTCTCCTTCAGCTGCTTTGATCAAGGTCACAGGCAGGTGTGAGGAAACTATTTTCCTTTATGCTGCTTTCTATACTTCTCTTTCCCTTTCCCATCATGACACCTCAGGAAACAGAGGGGTCAGGCTGAACCCTATGGGAGGGCGAGGAAGGAGAGCAGGCTGAGGTGTGAGGAATGCCAGAAGCCCCCACCCTACTGAAAGGCAGAGGCAACAGGGTAAAAGGCTGAAAAGTTTGTATTGCTCATTTCTGGGCCATCTAGAGAGTGACTTGGCCCAAGAAGTGTACCCCTGAGTGCTTCAACAATGTTGGGCACAATACCTGTGTGTTTTGCCAAAGATTCTGAAAGATAAAAAACAAAAATAAAACAAAACAAAACACCACAAGTATGAAAGATGTTTTAAGCCAATAAGAGCTGGGGAGAAATTTAATCACAGGTTCAGGCTGCACACCATGGTCTATAGGAGAATCTGCTTTGACGGATCATTACCCGAAGCCCTGAATGTGCCCTGGACCATTGCAGGTCATAGAGTTGCAGGTCATGCAGGAAAATGGTTACGTGTGTGTGTGTGTGTGTGTGTGTGTGTGTGTGTGTGTTTTAATAGCAGCTGTATTGATATATAATTTACATGCCATACAGTTCACCCATTTAGAGTATGTCATTCAATGTTCTTTTTTTTCCCCAAATATATTTATTTTTTCAGTGTTACAAGATTGATTGTTCATGCACCACACCCAGTGCTCCAAGCAATATGTGCCCTTCTCAATACCCACCACC
>JAPYYJ010002231.1:0-13108 GCA_028533885.1 Nasua narica | reverse complement strand
ACAGAGGACGGGACAGGGGATGGGGGGCGGGACCAGGATGGGGGACAGGGGACGGGGGATGGGGACCGGGATGGGGGACAGGGAACAGAGGACGGGGACAGGGGACGGAGGACAGGGGACCGGGGGCAGGGACGGGGGATGAGGGACAAGGACTGGGGCCAGGGGATGGGGGGTGGGGACCAGGATGGGGGACAGGGGATGGGGGGCGGGACCAGGATGGGGGACAGGGGACGGGGGATGGGGACCGGGATGGGGGACAGGGAACAGAGGACGGGGACAGGGGACCGGGGGCAGGGACTGGGAGGGGGATGGGGAGGGGACTGGGGCAGCCCTGGGGCGGCACTCACGGCACAGGCCCTGCTCCGGCCCAGGCGGCGCCGGCGCTCCCGCACGCGCTGCAGCTGCTGCTGGTACCAGTCGCGGCCCCGCGCCATCATCTCCAGGCCCTGCAGCAGCACTTCCTTCTCCTGCTCCAGCTCCTGCATCTGCTTCAGCTGACCCGCGCGGCGAGGCCGCGTGCGCGTGAGGAACCCCGGCCACGCAGTGCGACAGATGCCCACAGACCAGCCCCCGCCCGCGCCCGCCTGCCCTCCGGTGCGCCCACAAGCCGCCGCCCGCCTTGGCCGCCTTCTCCCTGAAGGACTTCTTCATCCAGCCTTGAGCCGTCAAGTGGATTCAAGCCCGCGTGGGGAGACATGATTGTAACCAACTGCCTTTCCGGCCCCGGAACCCAGGCTTGGCGGCTACCTCCCAGCCGGAGGGCCGGCCCAGGAGACCAAGCGTGGGGGCCAAGTCCGATCCCAGGCAAGATGGAGAATCCCCCGGAGCCCTCACTCACCAGGTCGCAGTCCACGCCGTTGGTGATGGTGTGCCTCCGACGTTCCCCTCGGGCACGGGGGGCATCGCCCAAGCCCAGCTCCCGGGGCCTGCAGGCCAGGGCACCTGCTGAGGGAGGCAAGGCCCTGGCTCAATTCCAGGCCTGCCCAGTCAGCCCCAGTGCCCCTGCCCCAAGCCCAGCAGTGCAAAGCTGGGTGTCCGACACGCCTCTGGGGTCGCGGGTGACTCGGGGCCTCTGCACAGACCCTCCCCCATCTCTGCCCATCCCTAGGCCACCGCCTAGCCCTCTACACACCTTGTCTCTGTGGGGTCTGGTTCCCCACTCGATCCCCACCGACCCCCCTAACCCCGGCCCTGGGAGGGCTCTGTAGCCCTTGAGGCTGGATGTTTGTATGTGGCAGAGGCGCGTCCACAGGCACGGCCCAGCGCGAGCGCCCTGAGGGCAGGGCGTCCCCGCGCCCAGAGCACTCGTGCACCCCGCAGGGGCTCCGAGGCCACTGATAGAGGGTGAGTGAGCGGCCCTGGGCTTCCCTGCTCTCTCTCTGTCTGCTGGGGCCTTTAAGGGTGATAGGAGTCAGTGCAGGTGACGGGAGGGCACAGGTGGCCGGACCTAACCCTTCCCAGGAAGCATAAAACATAACGTCGGGCCAGCACACACATGGAAACCCCGTGCTCGGTGCGCGCCTTAGCACCTGCTCCGGCTTAGTCGCCCCCTGCAGCGGAGTTGGCCTGGTGGTGAAAGGCCAGCGCGGCCCGCCGGCGTCCCTGGGGGATGGGGTGTACCCAGGGCAACACACGAGGGGAGGAGCGGCTCCACGGCCCGCTCCCCCCACACCACGCTCAGCTGCAAAGGCTATGCCCCCGGCGCTGGCCCGGGGGAGTGGGGGTGACGCCAGAAGAGGACACGCCCATCGGGTGGGCACCGGGTGGTAGGGCAGGCCCGGAGAGTGCGTCCCAACCTGCCCGTGCTACACGGCGGGCCGAGAAGACACAGCGGAGGGCCGGGACACCTGGGCTCGGTCTGGGGGTTCTGAGAGCAGCTCCCGGAGGACAGCACACAGGGCATTCTGTTGCCCGACTGGCAGGTGCAGGCAGCCTGTCCCCGTCCGGCCTGAGCTCGCGGCCTGTGTCCCCGTCCGGCCTGAGCTCGCAGCCTGTGTCCCCGTCCGGCCTGAGCTCGCGGCCTGTGTCCCCGTCTGGCCTGAGCTCGCGGCCTGTGTCTGTCTGGGCCAGGGCAGGCCTGGGTGCACTAAGCTCCAGCAGGGCCAGAGAAGGGGGGCCTGAATCTCTGGGGTGGGGGTCTCTCCCTTCCTGGGAAGCTGGGGGATCTTGGAGCTATGGATTTAGCACTCCATGCACATGCCTCTGGTCTGGGCCTCTGTCTGGAAAGGGCACAGTGAGGGGCTGGCCCGAGCGTCAAGCTGCCCCGTGGTGAGCACGAGTCACCCATCCAGCCCTGTGTCGGATCCTCAGAAAGGTGCAGCAGGTCACCCAGGGCCACCCAGGGCCCCAGGACTGAGCAGGGCCGGGCCACAGGTTGGAAGCACCCAAACCCCAACTCCACGCTGATTTTCAGATATGTGCAGCCTTGGGATGGCCCCGGCCGTGCACCCAGAAGTGCCCCCTGCCTCCCCAGACCACGGGGACTGAGGAGTTGGGCAGTGAGGAGCAGTGGGAGCCCCCAGCCTGGGGTGGGCTGCTGTGTGGCTTTGCCACAGAGGTTAGGAACCACTGTGCCTCCAAGCACCAGTCACAAGGCTGGGGAATATGGGCAAGGCTGGGGCGGAGGCCCATGAGGCTGGCAGAGCGGTGAAGGCATAGAAAGGGCTGGCAGCGGCCGTGTGGGGGTGCCCGCAAGCAGGCGAGAGCGCTGATGGGTTGGGACCCCCGTTCCCTTCCATAAGGCAGCTGCTATTCCCAGAGCAGACACTAGAGGGGCCCATGGGGCTCATTCAGCCACCTCCTGTCCCTGGCCACTGCACCGGAAGCTAGGCAAGGACCCTCGCTGGCAACCCCTGGGGTGGGGGGCGGGTGCTGCGTTTGGGTCTCTCCCTGGTGTCAGCCCAGTAGGCCTGGAAATTGGTCCGTAGACCTACCCACCACTTCACTCTTCCGGGCAATCGGGCCAGTCCATCCTGCCTGGGTGGTGCAAGCAGTGGGCCCAGCCCTCTTGGTGGAGCTGCCGAACTAAGGACCCAAAAAAGGCAGAGGGGGCCCCTCTCAGTCCGGGGACGCTCTCTCCTCCGAACTAGAGGGAAGCTCTTCTGCCTAGGCTGTTATCCGAGATGCGACTGAGGACCTTAGTGTCCGCGAGTGTGGGGCAGAAATCCCCAGTGCTCAGCTCAGGCTGGGTAGGGCGACTTCCTGGGGGAGTCTGGAGTCACCCACCAGCCCCTTGGCCCTGGTAGCCACCCCCATGGTGGCGGGGGAGGGGCTGGCCTGACTCCTGGCCCCAGCGCACACCGGGAAAAGCAAGAGCGTCCCTTCCCTCTGGGCACTTAGGGCCCTCGGGCCCACTTAGAGCTCCTCGCCCCCGAACCCGCGGTACGAGAGGCACCGGCAGCACCTCTCCGGCTCTGGCCGCAGGCGTAGGTCGCGGGGGTCGGCGGCGGGGGTGGGGGGCGGCTACGAAGCGGGGTTGCAGGCCGCCCCGCACTCACCAGCGTCCGCGCTCGGGCTCCGCTCCAGCGCCGTGCCCTGGGGCCGCTCGGGCTCCGCGGGACCGGGAGCTGCCTCTGCTGGCCCGCACAGCTTCTCCAGGCTCCGGGCTGCCCCGCCGGGGATGGTCGGCTGGGGCCGCGAGCCCAGGGGTAGGGGCTTCCTCTCCAGGACGGTCCGCGGCTCGTCCGCCGGCGCGAACATCAGGCGCGGCGGCGGCTGCTGACCCCCGGGCCGCGCCGGGCAGCCTCCCCGGGCAGGGGCGCGCGCCTGGCCCCGCGGGCTGCCGTCGGCGCTCAGCAGCGAGGTGCGCAGGCCAGCCACGAAGCGCTCGAAGGTCAGGTAGCCGCTGGCCGGGGCCACCTGGCGCAGGCCCTCCAGCACGCCGCGGGGCAGCTCGTGCGCGTCGGCGCCCTGCCAGCGGGACTCGATCTCGCGCAGGTGCACGCAGCCGCGCCGCCGGTCGTCCAGGATGTCGAAGAGGGTGCGCAGGCTCTGCAGGAAGGCGCGCGGCAGCCCCTCAGTGCTCGGCGCGGGCGCGGCGGGCGGCCCGCGGCCCGGTTCGGCCATCGCGGCTCCGGCCATGGGCGGCCGCCGCCGGCCTCCGTCCCTGGCTCCGTCCCCGGCTCCGTCCCCGGCTCCGTCCCCGGCTCTGCCCCCGCGCGGCCCGACGGCGGGGCCCGGCCGGCGCGCGCAACCCGCCGCGACAATAGCGGCGACTTTTTGAATGGACCCTCCTCGTGGCGTCAGCGCTCATTAGCATCCGCGGCGGCCATTGGTCGAAGCAGGCCCGTCTGCTCTCGGATTGGCTGAGAGGCCGCCAGCCCGGTTTGATTTTCCGCCGAGGGCCCCGCCCCGCGCGCTCCCGCCGCTGCGCCGGCTGCGGCCGGGGGTGCGCGGGGGCCCGGGATCGGCGGGTCTCCGGTGGGGGAAGTGGGGTTCCGCAACTCGGCCTCCCCTCGGCCTCGCGGGGGGGGGGGAGGGAGCCCTGAGCGGCAGCCCTCTAGCCACGGTTCAGCCCTTCCTGAGGGGCGGGGCCTGGCGCCCTATGGAAAACCCCGGTGGCCTCGTGGGGGTAAGGGTGGGGAGCACATTTCCTCCAGGGGTTCACCTTCCCCGTCTGGCTTCCCTGGGGCCTCTTCGTCCCCTACTCGGGGTCCCCTGGCCCAAGCATCCCGTCTTTGGGGCCCATTTATCAGGAGAGTCCCAAGAGGATAGCGGGCTCCCGCCAGCTGGGCGCTTCCCCTCACAGAGGCCTCTCTGTCCACACTGCTGCTAGCTCCTCGCCTTGTCCCTGGGGATAGCCTGGCCTTTCCTGCCTACTGCAGGACAAAGCCACTTTTTCCTGTGTCCCCAGATCCCCATCTGGCGACCAGCTCTCCTCGGCTTCCAAAGTCCTCTGCTCCAGCCTCTCCTCTAGCCGGACACTTCCTCCAGCTGCTCCCCGGACTCTCACGGCCTCTTCAGGCCAGCCAGGCAGCCCTGTGTCCCCAGTGGCCCCTGCTTCATTTCCAGCCGGGATCCAGTCCTTCTGTCTGGCCAATCTGGGAGGGGGCTGGAGCTTAGCCAGCGGTCTCTCCCAGAAGAGAACTTCCTCCTGTTGGGGTAGTAACGTGAATTTCTTCCTGCCCAGGAATGTGAGGTCAGCTGGGCCAGGTGCTATGTTCATGAGAGCTCCTCCTGTCGGGGCTTCTTGACCCCATTCTAAATGAGGCTTCCCTTTATTAACTTCACAGCCCTCAAAGTTGGGGCTCCGTTGCAGCAAGGAATTTTGGAAGGACCTAGAAAGCTGTGAGCCTGGCGTTCCCCATGGAGCCTGGTCCACCCCTACCTTCCCCTTTAGTGACCGGACTAGACAAAGTCCCTGCATTCAAGCTGTTTGTCCTGCCGTTCATCTCCCCTCCTACTCTCCTCCCAGCACAGCCTGCCCGGGGCCCCCTTCCTTAGGGTCCACAGCCGTCCCTCAGCTCTGGGCCCTCGCACTTGGTCGTTCTCCCATCAGGAACACCTTCCCCTGTCTGCTCCGGGGGGTCACTCTGCAGCCTTCAAAACTCCACTCAGGTACCTGACCCACACCTTGGAAGTGATATGTACTGATCTTCAAAGCACGAGGCTGCCTTCTCCTAGTGATGCTGCTTCTGTCCCCACGAGCCCCTCCCTGCACTTTCTGGAAGCAGCACAGGGCCACCCCACAGCCTAGCAACAGTCTGGCCCACAGCGGAGGCTTGGTGGGTGGCCCGCACGTGGGAAGCCTCATCCTGGAGGTCACGGTGGAAACGCCCCCCTTAAGTGGGATGGGGAGGCCTGGGCACAGCTCCGGGGCGGGGGGGGTTCGTGCCGGTGTGGAGGCCCGTGGGCAGCCCCAGCAAGCCATGCTGCTATGGATGATGGGATGGCCACATCCAGGCCTGGCCCCATGAGCCTGAGCCCACCGTGCAGGGAAAGCGAGGCCTTCTAAGGTGTGGTCCCTGTGTACTTCCTGTCCTGAATTCTGAGCACTTTCTCCTTCTACCCCACTTTCCAGCCTGACCCAACACTTCCCCAGCTATGTACCTTTCAGGGTCGCTGTCACCCCCAGGGGCTTCCCAGAGCCCCAGACCAAGTGGGGCCCCTGTGGTTTCCAAGGTGCCGACCCCACTTGTAATTATGTTCCCCCTGTGCCAGCTTGGAGCTCCATGGAGGTGGACGGTGGGGCCCTCTGTCCCCAGCCTCACACGGACCCTGGGCCTGTTCCAGGTTCTCTGGTCTCCACCCTGTAATAACAACCGGGCACCGTGCTGGCCGCTGGACCCTGGCTCGCCCGAACCCTCAGATGAAGCCCAGGAAGGTGACTGCACGAGGAAGGTGACTCCTGGGCCACAAGCCTGCCTTTGCCAGGCTGTCTGGAGCTGGTTGCTCAGCTCTCCCTCCCTGGCACCCCCGCCTGTCTGCCCAGGTGGCCAGCTCTCCTTCTCTGGCCCTTCAGGTGCCTCAAGTGTCCAAATCCCTCTGGTCACAGCCCCAACCCCCGTCTTAAAGCGAGATTTGGGGGTCACTCTGAGTGAGTTCTGAGTTCACGTGACACCCGCCTTCAAGGGCACGTATGCAGGGGGCGAGCGAGAGTTCCCCTGGACCCTGGCCTGGGGTGTGGAGCCCACTCTACTTCTGGGCTCCCTACCTCTCATGCGCACCCTCCACCTCTAACGTGTGCCCTTCAACTGCTGCAAACTCCTGAAGCCCACCGTTCGTTTGTTCATTCAGCAAGCACTCCCTGGACACTGGATGGGGCCCAGTCACTGAGCTGGGTGGGGGATCCCCAACACTCATTCCTTCATTCCATAGACATTTACTGAGTACCTACTGTGTGCCGGGCATCCATCTAAGGTGATGGGGCAGAGCAGTGAACCCAAGTACCTCCAGCTGTCGGAGTTTCCCTTCCTCCAGGGGGTCAGGCAGCAGAGAATGCAGAAAGGCAGGAAGGAGCAGAGACGGATGGGAGGGAGCTCTTGGAGCCAGCGTGACCTGGCAGGGTCTCCCCAAGGAGGCAACACATGAGTAGAGATCTGGCAAAGTGGGGCAGGAAGTCACTTGCTAGGAAAGAGTAGGAGGAACATTAAGCGCAAAGGCTCAGAGGCAGGCCAAAGGTTATCCTTGAAAGATAACTTCTTTCAGGTCCAGCAGGACTTAGAGTGGGCCTCCTGGGGGGCTGTGAGAAGCTCCACTTCCTAACCCAGGAAGGGTGTGCGTGGGAGTCTCTATGTGCAGAACCGGCCTGCAAGGACACACAATTACCTGAACAGGTGTTAGGTGGGGCAGGCCTGAGAGAGATCTGACCTTTCTTTCTTTCTTTCTTTCTTTCTTTCCTTCTTTCTTTTTTCAGATTTTATTTATTTATTTGACAGAGAGAGATCACAAGTAGGCAGAGAGGCAGGCAGAGAGAGAAGGGGAAGCAGGCTCCCTGCTGAGCAGAGAGCCCGATGCAGGGCTCAATCCCAGGACCCTGAAATCATGACCTGAGCCGAAGGCAGAGGCTTTTAACCCACTGAGCCCCCCAGGCGCCCCGGGATGTGACTTTTCATTTTGGGTCCCAAAGTGCCATTTGCATTTGTTTTATTGCTGTAAATGTATTACTTTTGGACTTAAACTAATTCCTAGAAGAAAGCCTTGTCTCAAAATGACCCAAGCTACTCACCATTTTTCACACGGGAGTTTATAAATAGTCTATAATATAGTCTATCTATATTTTTAATAAACAGCAAGATATTTTAAACTCTGATAGTTAACATCAGGGGCGAAGGGCTGCTCCTGAGCGGTTCTGGTTACTTGGCAATGAGGAGGAGGAACGTGAAGGAGGGAGCCCCCAAGGATGCAGGGCGACCTTCTTGGGGGTCCTACCGACGATCTGGCTCTAGCCTCCCCAGCCCAGCCGCCGGGTCAATGCAAACATGGCACGTGCAGGGACAGACCCTAGCCTCCCCCTCATGTGCCCGGACCCTCAGTGCTGTGGGTCCAGAAGGGGGTGCTTTAGAGCTGCAGGCCCCCTCACGCGCCGGGCCAGGGGGCTCGCAGATCCCGGGAGGGGGCTTCCTGACTCGGGGCGCCCCGGGGCCCTATGCCCCAGGCGTCCCTAGCGCCCTGCCTCGCGGCCCCTCCATAGGGTGCGGCCGGCGAGACCCGGGAGGTCGTGGGCGGCGGCCGAGCGCACAGGGGGGCGGGGTCAGGGCCGGGAGGGGGCGCTCGGGGGCGGGGTCGAGGCGGGGCGCCCTGGTCCCGCCCCTCTGGGGGGTCGTCCCCGCCTGCTGGGTCCCGTGACGCCCGTAGGAGCGCGCGGGTCACGAGTGCCCGGGCGGCGGGTGGCGGCGACATGGCCTCGGAGCGGGACGTGCGCGCCCGGCTGCAGCGCGCGGGCCAGGAACACCTACTGCGCTTCTGCGCCGAGCTGCCGCCGGGGCCCCGCGCTTCGCTCCTGGCGGAGCTGGGGGCGCTGGAGCCGGAGGCGCTGCGCGAGCACTGCCGGCGCGCCGCTGCGGCCTGCGCGCACCCCCCGGGCCCGCCGCCCGACCTGGCCGCGCGCCTGCGGCCCCTACCGCCGGAGTGCGTGGGCAGCGCGATCCGCTGCGACCCGGAGATGCGGCGGCTCTGGGAGGAGGAAGGTAGGCGGGGCGGGCCTGGCCCAAAGCGGGGCTGACAGGAGAGGTTGTACTTGGAGGAGTTTAGTGTGCCTGATTCCTCCGTGGAGTCCCCTTTCACTCGCAGCTCGCGACTGGGCTGTGGGGCTCCAAACGTGGCCAAGGTGGCAGCCGCCCCCAGACGAATGGCCCTCGGGAGAGTGCTTTGTGCAGGCGCGCCTGTCTAGCCAGCCACCCCGCCCTCAGGCGTCTTGACGGCAGGGAACCCTCCCTTTCACATCAGCGCTGGCCCAGGTGCGCTCGTGGCCTCCTGGCCTCGCAGGTGAGGCAGGTGCTCCTGGAGGGAAGCCCGCGCAGGCCCCCCCCCCCCCCACTGCTCTGACCAGCCTGAGCTGGTGTTGCCTCTGAAGGACCCAGGCTGGGAGTGAACCCTGGAGCCCGGCATCAGGACCCCTGTGGGTCCAGGGCAAGGGGGGGGGGGTTGGTGGGGCCCTGGCCCACAGGGGATTGGAGTGTTACTTGGGAGTTCCTCTTCTGTGGCTGTCAGAAGTCTTAGAGTCCTAGACACAAGTGTGGCTTGCTCTGGCGTGAAGGGGGGGCTTATGTGGCAAGCCCCCGCTGTCCCCTCATGGCAGGCACCCTGCGCCTCCAGGTTTCCGCCAGATCGCCCTGAACAAGGTGGCCGTGCTGCTGCTGGCGGGCGGGCAGGGCACTCGCCTGGGCGTGACCTACCCCAAAGGCATGTACCGGGTGGGGCTGCCGAGCCGGAAGACCCTGTACCAGCTGCAGGCCGAGCGCATTCAGCGGGTGGAGCACCTTGCTGGCCAGCGCCACGGGACCCGCTGCACCGTCCCCTGGTACCCTGTCCCCAGAATGATCTCCTGCCCCTACAGCGCCCCGACTTGAACCCCAACCCCAGCCCGGACCCCCAGGCCAGCCCCTGCTGGAGCCCCATACCCCAGAGGCCTGTTCAGCCTTGCCTCTCCTTGAAGGTACGTCATGACCAGTGAGTTCACACTGGGGCCCACGGCCAGGTTCTTCAGGGAGCACGACTACTTCCACCTGGACCCCAACAATGTGGTCATGTTTGAGCAGCGCATGCTGCCTGCCGTGACCTTCGACGGGAAGGCCATCCTGGAGCAGAAAGACAAGGTTGCCATGGCCCCAGGTAGGCCCCGCCCCAAGCCAGGGAAGGACCGCCTGGCCTAGAACAAGGAGCTAATTAGAGGTCAGGAGGACTGTGGCAGAGGCCAGCAAGTTATGCCTGAAGACTGTGTGGTCCCGGGTGAGTGGCCTCTCTCTAGGTCTTGGCTCCCATCTGTCGCATGAAACAACCAGAGGGCTACTTGGATAATGACGCAGAGCTGCCTCGGGTACAAGGTCCAGCCCCAAGGGGCCTCCCTGCCTCCAGCACGCCCTGGACTAGATGGCTGGCCCCAGGGGGAGCCCCCGAAAGTGGTCCCTCTCTCCCTTTGCAGACGGCAACGGGGGGCTGTACGGTGCCCTGTCAGACCACCGGATTCTCGAAGACATGGAGCGTCGGGGAGTGGAGTTCGTGCACGTGTACTGTGTGGACAACATCCTCGTGAGGCTGGCCGACCCCGTCTTCATCGGCTTTTGCGTGCTTCGCGGAGCAGACTGCGGGGCGAAGGTGAGGGCCCCCTGCCGGCCTTGCCCCGCCCCTCCTCACAGCCCCGCCCCCGCCCCCGGCCCCGCCCCAGCCGGCCCTCCCAGCCCTGGCCTCCGCTGCAGGTGGTGGAGAAGGCGTACCCCGAGGAGCCCGTGGGGGTGGTGTGCCAGGTGGACGGGGTGCCGCAGGTGGTGGAGTACAGTGAGATCAGCCCCGAGAGTGCGCAGCTGCGCGGGCCCGACGGGAGCCTGCTCTACCGCCTGGGCAACATCTGCAACCACTTCTTCACGCGAGACTTCCTCCAGATGGTCACCAGGTGTGCTCAGCAGGTGGCCGCGGCCAGACTGGTCTGTGGCCCCCACTGACCGGGGCCCCAGAGCCCTAGCAGGTGCTGTAAGACTCTGTGGCCCAGTCGGCCAGCTCTTCCTCCCGTACCGTGGCTGTTGCCTTCGGGCACCACCTCTCACCCCGTGGCTTGCCAGCTGCCTTTTCAGCTGGGCAGGGACGTGGCCAGTGGAGCCTGGCTCGCTCTCTCGAACTTGGGGGGTGGGGGGCGGGCGGCAAGGGATGTCCGTGCCCTTCCGGAGACCGGGCTCAGCGCCCCGTGCTCCCGCCAGCAGTCTCGCTTGCCCGGGTGTGCGGAGAGCTGGGGCTGGGCTCCCGGGGGCGTCCCGTCTGAACTGTCTTTCATCCTATTGTCCTCCTGCACCCCCAGCGAGTTTGAGCCTTTGCTGAAGCCACACGTGGCTGTGAAGAAGGTCCCATACGTGGATGAGGAGGGAAATCCGGTAAAGCCGATAAAACCAAACGGGATAAAGATGGAGAAGTTTGTGTTTGATGTGTTCCAGTTTGCTAAGTTAGTGGTAGAAGTCATTTATTTTTTTCTTCTTACCTCTTTCTGTTTTGGTGGTGGGTTCGGAGCCCTCATTCTGAGGCTGGGAAATGGAGGCTTGCGGGGGACAGAGCGGGAGAGCCCCTTTGTAGTGGGGAGTAGGGGCTGTAGGCAGGCTCAGGGAGGAAGCAGCCCCCGTGGCGCGAGCGTGGCAGCGTCTGGGCTGGCTGCGGTCTTCAGGGCTGTGTACTCGGGGGCACACCTCCTGAGCCCTCCGTCTGCTCCGGGCCTGGGCCTAGGAGGCGGTTTCCGGGTCAGGTGGTTGGGGGACTTCCAGGGGGTTTGGCCCTCACCCTGGAGTCCCAGGATCTGGGGGTTTGCTGGAGGGGACGGAAGGACTTCAGGCAGCCCCAGGGAGCTCAGGAGCAAAGACACATGCGGTCCCTGTGGGGCCTCCTCCATGGAGGCGACCCCCACTTAGTCCCCGGAGCCCCAGTGCAGCCTGCACCTGCCCTGGGCCAGGACTTTGGGTCACTGGTTCTTTTCCCTACAGGAGCTTCGTGGCCTTTGAGGTGTCCCGGGAGGAGGAGTTCTCGCCGCTAAAGAATGCAGACTCGGCTGCCAGGGACAACCCCACCACCACGCGGCGTGCCCTGCTTACGCAGCATTACCGCTGGGCCCTGCAGGCCGGGGCCCACTTCCTGGACGCCTGTGGGGCCCGGCTCCCGGAACTGCCCAGGTGAATGTGGGCCACAGCACGCTCCCAAGGACGAGGGTGTCAGGGTCCAGCCCCCAGCCCCAGGGCCTTGCTGGCTCTGCTACGGCCTGAGCTGTGGCGGGGGCTCGAGCTCGCACCATGCTGAGTGCAGGTGGCCAGGGGCTCTGCCCGGCCATACGGGGATGGCCTGCAGCCTGGGGCCCAGCCCCCTGAGGTCGGCTCAGGGCCTGGGGGCGGGTGGGCCGCTTGGTAAGCTCCTTTCTAAGCTTCAAAACCAAGAGCGAGGCATCACTCTGCAGGGCCGGCAAAGGAGAGAACGTTAGGGTTCCGTGTCCTCAGGTGTTCCCCAGCCACCACCTCCATCTGGAGCCCCAGGTGCTGTGGGGGGGGCCTGCAGGGCTGTGTTCCCGCCCAGTAAGAGCCTATCACTTGGGCAAGGGTAGTCTGCTGAGGGCTCTCAGCGTGCACAGGAAGGGGGTATAGCTGAGAAAAGACCATTGGGAGTGGGGACGGGCACCCAGGAGCGGGTGCTGACGTGTGGACTCCCACAGCCCGCTGGGCAGCGCAGAGCCTCCCGCCGTCTGTGAGATCTCACCCTTGGTGTCCTACTCTGGAGAGGTGAGAGTCCGCCGGCCCACATGGGCCTTCTGGGGTAGCCACACGTGATCGGGGCTGGGGCGATATGGGGAGAAGTGGGTGCTGGGGTACAAAGAGCTCTGACTCAGTTTACCAATAGGGAAATAGTTTCTTAAGTCACAGAAGATCCTGCGGGAATGGAGCGAGTGGTGAGTCAAGAGGCCAGCATAGGTCCCAGAGGCCAGGAGGGTATAAGGCGAGGTCAGAGTCTGGGGTTCCAGGCAGGAAGCGTTTATGGGAGCCCTGCTGAGGGACAGATGCTGGCCCCAAACTCCAAGAAGATCTGGTTTAAGCTTGCCCAAAGGATTTAGAAGGGCCTGGGTCTAGGAATGGCATCCAACCCTTGCTTCTGGAACCCTTTCTCACCCTACCTCACACTGGCGCAAGGTGAATTTGTGCCCCTGGAAGACTGAGAGCTGGATGTGTGCACATCATGACCTACTTGTTTCCAGGGTCTGGAGCCGTACCTGCAAGGCCGGAAGCTCCAGTCGCCGCTCATCCTGGATGAGAACCAGGCCAGGGCCCTGCAGCCCTGACGCACTCTCAGGACTGCGAACCCCAGGCGCGAGGACAGGGGACACAGGGAACTCCACCAGGGTGGGGCCTCTCCCAATGTCCCTCCCTCCCAAGGCGCTGCGTCCAAGGTGCTGCCCCTCCCTCCTTCTCTAGCAGCTGAACCACGTCACGGC
>JAPYYJ010002230.1:0-13109 GCA_028533885.1 Nasua narica | reverse complement strand
GTGTTGAACCAGGAGAGACTGTGGACTCTGAGCAACAAACTGAAGGTTTTGGAGGGGAGGGGGTGGGAGGTGGGTGAACCTGGTGGTGGGTATCGAGAGGGGAACGTACTGCATGGAGCACTGGGTGTGGTGCATGAACAATCAATCTTGTAACACTGAAAAATTAAAATAAACCAATTTGGGGAGAAAAAAAAAAGGAAAAGAATTTTTGAAAAAATAAATAAATTAAAAAGATAAGAATAAAGTTATACCAAATTATGTAAAAATTTGAATCCCGGTCAATTTGACACTTAAAATTAACTGTCTTAGACCATGTTGCTAGAATAAATTCAAACTGCAGATACAAGTATGAAACAGATTATATTATGTTTTCTTAAAGAGGGGAGAATTATTTTGTCTTCTACCCTGAGCCTAAGTGAAATGAACTGTTTTTTTTTCCACTGTAATCTTATGTTGGTGGGTAAATTATTTCAAATAAATAATTTGCTAAAATGCAGATATATTTAGATAATGGCCTCAGTTCTAATTTCCTATCTGATGCTGTTCTAAGATAGTCTATTATTTCTAAGATAGCATTAAATTCTATTTTTTTAAGATTTATTCATTTTGGTGGGGGTCAGAAGGAAAGGGAGATAAAATCTCCAGCAGACTTCCCATTGAGTATAGAGCTGGATACAGGTAATGATCTCAGAGTTGTGAGATCATGACCCAAGCTGAAATCACGAGTTGGACACTTAACTGACTGAATCATCCAGGCCTCCCTAAATTCTATTTCTTAATTTGCAAAGACTGGTGACCACCTCAGCCTATTTGTCTCCTAGGGTGATTGCTGAATGGTCTGTTGTGTTTATCAGTCTTTATTTCTTTTCTCTTCTCTGAGGATATTACTCACATTATATTGTGCAAGTTCACTTCTGCATTTACTGCAGTGTTAAGTAATTTCCTAGCATTTCTAGGTGCTTGTCATAAGAATTTTTTGCATATTTATTATCAATTATGCTAATACCAAGAAGGCAAATCAATTATTATTATTTTGCAATTTGGGGAATTAATCTACACAAATATAGTATTACTTTGTTATAAAACTAGTGGAGTAGAACCAGTAGTTTAGGTTTCTTTCTTTCTTTCTTCTTTCTTTCTTGTCTTTCTTTCTTTCTTGTCTTTCTTTCTTCTTTCTTTCTTTCTTTCTTTCTTTCTTTCTTTCTTTCTTTCTTTCTTTCTTTCCTTCTTCTTTCTTTCTTTCCTTCTTTCTTTCTTCTTTCTCTCTTTCTCCCTTCCTTCCTTCCTTCCTTTCTTTCTTTCTTTCTTTCTTTCTTTCTTTCTTTCTTTCTTTCTTTCTTTCTTTCTCTCTTTCTCTCTCTTTCTTTCTTTCTCTTTCTTTCTTTCTTTCTTTCTTTCTTTCTTTCTTTCTTTCTTTCTTTTTCTTTTAAAAGATTTTAGTTATTTATTTGTTTGACAGAGAGAGACACAGCAAGATAGGGAACACAAGCAGGAGAGTGAGGGAGAGAGAATCAGGCTTCCCACTGAGTAGGGATCCCTATGTGGGGCTGGATCCTAGGATCCTGGGATCATAACCTGAGTTGAAGGCAGATGCTTAACGACTGAGCCATCCATGCACCTGAACCAGTAGTTTTTAAACTATGTGAACCAAATCATGATCCCATTTAGGTTAATTCCTTTATTTATTGTAACTTTTATGTATTATGTCCTTCTACACTTCATTTTTCAGCACTGTTTAATTGTTTAATTGTAAAAATCTACATGGATAATTAGGTAAACGTACTTTCCCTTTGTTTATCCTCAAAGATATAGAATCATGATTAAAAGAAGAGATACGTATTTTTATTTCATTTTATTCAGAAAATTTATGTTTAATGTTTTTGATGGGAAACAAAATCATAAGCTTTAAGAGAACCTCTTGTTACATACTTGATATACAGCGGCCTGTGTTTTATTTTATTATTTTTAAAGATTTTATTTTTTTATTTTTTCCCCAAATATGTTTATTTTATTTTTTCAGTGTTACAAGATTGATTGTTCATGCACCACACCCAGTGCTCCATGCCATATGTGCCCTTCTCAATACCCACCACCAGGCTCACCCAACCCCCCATCCCCCTCCCTTCCAAACCACTCAGTTTGTTGCTCAGAGTCCACAGTCTCTCCTGGTTCATCGCTTTCTTGGACACACAGATAGAGATCCCAAGTAGGAAGAGAGGCAGGCAGAGAGAGAAGGGAAGCAGGCTCCCTGCTGAGCAGAGAGCCTGATGCGGGGCTTGATCCCAGGACCCTGAGATCATGACCCCAGAGCTGAAGGCAGATGCTTTAACTCACTGAGTCACACACAGCGGCCTGTGTTTTAAAAGTCAATAGGATAAGTGAGCTTTTATTCCCAAGGATGATATATTATTCCCTGTATGGTCACCCTGGACACGGAATGATAAAACACTCCTCGCTCAATTCTGCTGAGTCCCGTGTATGGAGACTTTTAATTAGATTCTGGTGTTGGTTTGATCTTCCACAGCGAGAGGATTGCTGAATGTGGTTATTCATTGCAGAATTAGAGCTTAAAGCAGTTGAGAGATCCAACTGGGAAATTGTAGACATATGGATTCCAACATGGTATTTTTAGGGAAGTCAATTATTGCAGGCCTAACAGAAATAGTCTGGAGTTACTTGGACTGCTCAGGAAATGAAAAATAGGGCTACTTTTAAACTTATGAAATAAGCTATTTTATAATGGATTTTGGTTTATAGAGAAGCTGCAATACAATACATAGGTTTCTCTTATAATATAGCCTAGTTTCCCTTATTATTAATATTTACATTAGTATGATAGTTTTCACAATTAATGAGCTACTATTGATACATCATTATTACCTAAAGTCCATACTTTATTCAGAATTCCTTCATTCTACCCGTAATCTAGGATCCCACAGAGGAAAACACATTACACATAGTCATCAAGTCATTTCAGGCCCTTCTTGGTTGTGATAGATTTTTCATACTTTCCTTGTTTTTGATGAAATTGAGTTTTTAGGAGTACTGACCAATTGGAGTTTGCCAGATGTTTTTCTCATGGCTGAAATGGAGTTATGAGTTTGTGGAAAAGACTACAGATGTCAAGTGCCATTTTATCACATCATATCAAGAAGGCACACTATCGACATCACTTGTAACTATTGAAGTTAACTTTGATCACCACAATAGGGTAGGGTTGCGAAGTTACTCTTTCTTCTTTTTTTCAATACCACACGTTTTGGAAGGAAGTTACTAAGCATAGTTTGTACAGTGGGAAAATATATTCCACCTACTTGAAAAAATAGCATCTACATAAATTATTTAGTATTCAGATTTATTTGTATTTCCATTTTTATGGAACTGTTTTTTTAAAGATTTTATTTATTTATTTGAGAGAGGGAGCAAGAGAGAGAGAGTGAGAGAGCATGATCAGGATGAAGGGCAGAGGGAGAAGTAGACTCCCTACAGAGCAGAGAGCCCAGTGCTGGGCTTGATCCTGGGATGCTGGATCATGACCTCAGCCAAAGGGTGATGCTTAACCTACTGAGCCACCCAGGCACTCCTATGAAATTAATTTTAATTAATACAATCATTTATTTATATCGGTATGGGCTCAGATATTTATGCCATACTTAGTGTTATAATCTAAAACTATCTTACTTGTTTTTTTGTTTTTGTTTTTGCAATTTATTTCCAGGTTTGGGCATTAGGAATCACTTCTGTTGGCTATGTCCCTTGGACATATCCTTATAATTGTTGTTTGTTTGTTTAAGAACTTCCTTATTTTGTAAATTCTCCACACTCATCTTGTGTATTTCCCAATCCAGTCCTAGACTCAACCATTTTCTAAAGGATCTGTAGTTCCTTTTTTGGGGGAATTGATAATAGAAACCAAGATCTAGGTTGGTATGCTTATTGTCTCTGAGGTATCATTGCTTCTAGAACATCTCAGTTAACAGAGAGATATATGTGCGTGTATGCATATATATACACATACCAATTAATATATATGTTTTTAGAATCTGTATAAAAATAAACATGTTTATACTGATATCTCCAACTCCAGTTCATTATCTGTCCCTACTTATCTTGAACCCCCCAATCCAACAGTGAGAAATTATCTCCCACTATCTGCCATGCATTTATTTAATTTTTTAATTCCAGAACACATGTATATTTTAATAAATTGTTTAATTCACATCACATGTGAAACTACTTTATCATTATTACTGTTCTCATGTGAAGATCCTTTTGTCTTTAGTTTATGGACTCCACATTTCCAAAGTTACTTAAGTCAATAACTTTTCTCACATTACTCTCAGTAATGGAAAGTAGGTTATTTTGTCACATTCTGCATTTCTATCCTGAGGTCTGCTGACCTCCACATTTTTAAAACTTTGCATACATAAATAGTCATGTTCCAGCTATAGAATTTTATGAGGTTTGACAAATGCTTAGTGTCATACATCCATCATTACAGAGTCATACAGAATAGTTGCACCACTCTAATAAAAATTCCCTGTTCATCCCCTGTTGAACACTTCTCTCCCTGAACCTGTGGCAACCACAGATCAGTTAATCATCTCTGTAGTTTTCCATTTTCTGTAATGGCACATAAATTGACTCATACACTGTGTAGCCTTTTCAAACTGATTTATTTCACTTAACAATATGCATTTAGATTTATCATGTCTTTGCATGACTGGATAGTTCTTAATATTTCTGCAAAGTATTACATTGTATGGATATACCACAATGTGTCTATCTACTCCATTAATGAATATTGGTTGCTTCCAGTTTTTGGCGATTATGAATAAACTGCTACAAACATTAACTTGCAAGTTGTTCTGTGAATGTAATTTTCAAATGAGTAAATATGTAGATGCACAATTACTGGATTATATGGTATGGTAAGGTGAGTAAAGACTCCCAAAAAAATCCAAGTCCTAATCTCTAGAACTTGTAAATGCTATTTTTATGGACAAAAATGGACTTTTCAGATGTAGTGAAGAGTTTTGAAATGAGATTATCCTCGATTATCTTGGTAAACCCTAAATGTAATCGCAAATATTTTATATAAGAGGAAGAAAGAAAATTGATTACAGTGTAGGAGATGATGTGAAAAGAATAGGAATTGAAGATACTACAGTGTTGGCCCTTAAAGAGCCCTTGGTCAAAGCCAAGGACTGCAAGAAATGCAGCTCTAGAAGCTGGAAAAAACAAGGAAATGAATTTTTTGTTATAACTTCTAGAGAGGGGCTGGACAACACCTTGACTTTAGCCCAGTGAAACTGATTTAGAACTTGTAGTTTTTGGCATTGTAAAAGGATAAATTCACGTCGTTTTAAATCACGTTGTGTTAAATTTTTTATAGCAGATATAGGAAACATATACAATAAAACTATGTTTGGTGTTGTGACTGTACTATTTTTCATTCCAACCACTGAAATATGAGAGTCTGTATTTCTCCTCATCACAGCCAGCAGTGGATAATGTCAAGTTTCTTGTGTGTGTTTGTGTGTGTGTGTGTATTTAATTTTAGACATTTTATTACTTGTGTAGTAGTAATTCATTATTTGAATTTCTTTTTCTTTTCTTTTCTTAAGATTTTATTTATTTATTTGACACAGAGAGAGATAGCAAGAGCAGGAACACAAGCAAAGGGAGTGGGAGAGGGAGAAGCAGGCTTCCCACCAAGCAGGGAGCCTGATGGAGGGCTTGATCTCAGGTCCCTGGGATCATGATCTGAGCCAAAAGCAGATGCTTAACAACTGAGCCACCCAGACACCCTTGAATTTGCTTTTCTTTAATGACAGATGATGTGAGTGATTTATTCATATTTTTATTCTCAATCCATATTCTTGTTTTGATGATATCTTTTCATATCTCTGACAAAGTTATTAATTACATCATTTATTATAGTTAAATTTCAAAAACTTTATATATTGAGTACAAGCTATTTACAATATATCGATTTTGCCAATATTTTCTCCCAGTCTATAATTTGTATGTTTATTCTCTTACCTGTGTTTCACAGAGAAAAAGTTCTTAATTTTAATAAATTCTAATTTGTCAATTTGTTCTTTCTTGGATTATGTTTTTGGTGTCATATCTAAAAAGGTATCTTTAAAGTCACCTAAATTTTCAATTTTTTATGTAATTTTTAGAGCTTCACCTAATATGATTAACTTTATAGTACATTTTGAGTTAACTCTTGCATAAAGTATAAGATTTTACTTTTTTTTAAAGATTTTATTTATTTATTTGACAGAGAGAGAGAGAGAGAGATCACAAGTAGTCAGAGAGGCAGGCAGAGGGAGAGGGGGAAACAGGCTCCCTGCTGAGCAGTCAGCCCAACGCCGGGCTCAATCCCAGGACCCTGAGATCCTGACCTGAGCTGAAGGCAGAGACTCAACCCACTGAACCATCCAGGCACCCCTAATGGCAAGTCTTCTTCCCCAATCTGCTCACATAGATATGGTTTCCAGCCAAACAAACAAACAAACAAACAACAAAAATCCACTATATTATGGGAATCCGGCATTAAAGTCTTGTTATTCCTGAGTAGTGGGCTTCAGTTCACAACTAGCCCAAGGAATTATTCAAACAAACCAATCAAGTCCTCCAGAAGAGACCAGAGGCCCTTCCATCTTTTTGTTAATACAAAGCCTGCCTCCCACGGCCCCCAATTTTTAAGAATTGTATAAATCCTTTGTAGCACTGAGTGGCTCAGTGATCTTTTTCTCCAAGTCTGCATTCATATATGACTGGTAAGTCACTGTCCATCTCATCTGTCTAGTGTCAGATGTATTGTGTTTGGCCTTTCAAAGGAAGAGTATGGGAATCTCTCACTCACCAACAGATTGAGGATGATTTTTGTGATATTTGTTGAAAACACTATCCTTTTCCCATTGGGTTGCTTTCATGCTTTTCTGAAACTATGAGTTCCCTATTCTAATTTATTGATCTACATGTCAACCTCATTCTTTACCAGTACCATACTTTTGTAGTACTTTTACAGTAAATCTTGAAATTGTGTAGAGTGCATTTTTTAAAAATTTTATTTTATTTTTTCAGTGTTCCAAGATTCACTGTTCATACACCACACACAGTGCTCCATGCAGTATGTGCCCTCTTCAATACCCACCACCAGGCTCACCCAATCCCTGGCCCCTCTCCCCTCCAAAACCCTCAGTTTGTTGCTAAGAGTCCACAGTCTCTTATGCTCCATCTCTCCCTCTGATTTCCCCCAATTCACCCTTCCTTTCCTTCTCTCAATGTCCTCCATGTTTTTCCTTATGCTCCACACATAAGGGAAACCATATGATAATGGACTCTCTCTGTTTGACTTATTTCACTCAGCATAATCTCTTCCAGTCCCGTCCATATTGATACAAATGTTGGGTATTCACCCTTTCTGATGTAGGCATAATATTCCATTGTATATATGGACCATATCTTCTTTATCCATTAGTCTGTTGAAGGGCATCTTGGCTCTTTCCACAGTTTGGTAATTGTGGCCATTGCTGCTATGAACACTGTCATACATATGGCCCCTCTTTTCTTTTCTTTTCTTTCTTTTTCCTTTCCTTTTCTTCTTTCTTTTTTCTTTTTTGTCTTTTCTTTCTTTTCTTTTCTTTCCTTTCCTGTTCTTTTCTTTTTTTTCTTTTCTTAAAAGATTTTATTTATTTATTTGAAACTGAGAGATCACAAGTAGGCAGAGAGGCAGGCAGAGAGAGTGGGGGAAGCAGGGTCCCCGCTGAGCAGAAAGCCCAATGCAGGGCTCGATCCCAGGACCCTGAGAACATGACCTGAGCTGAAGGCAGAGGCTTGAACCCACTGATCCACCCAGGTGCCCCATATGGCCGTTCTTTTCACTTCATCTGTATCTTTGGGGTAAATACCCAGTAGTGCAATGGCAGGGTCATAAGGTAGCTCTATTTTTAATTTCCTCAGGAATCTCCACACTATTTTCCAAAGTGGCTGCACTAACTTGCATTCCCACCAATAGTGTAATAGAGTTCCCCTTTCCCCACATCCTCCCCAACATTTGTTGTTTCCTGTGTTGTTGATTTTGGCCATTCTAACTGGTGTAAGTGGATTCTTCAATTTTCTTATTGTCCTTTAGATTGCATTCTAGTATATGCAATCTAAATACGCATTTCTCTTTTCTCTTTTGTATAAATTTTAGAATCAGTTTGTCAATATCTAAAAGTAGCTTGTGAAGAATTTGATTTATATTGCATCAAATCTATAAATCAATTTGGGAAGCATTGACAACTTAACAGTATTATGTCTTCCAATCCATGAACATGGAGAATCCTCATTTATTTAGATCTTTGATTTATTTCCTCAGTGTTTTATAGCTTTCTGCATATAGATCTTATACATATTTTATTAGATTTATAGTTGAGCACTTCATTTTTAAAGTGTTGATATTAGTATTTTAAAAAATTTAAAATTTTAGTTGTTCGTTGATCATACATAGGAGAGCAATTGATTTTTAATGACTTTACGTCATTTGACCTTCCTATTCTCAGTATTAGAAGCATTTTTTTTTTTTTTCTTTCTTGGTAGAATTTTAGTGGTTTCTTCTGTAGGTTATGGTATTACAAATTATTTGTTTCCTTTTTATTCTGTATACATTTTTTTTTCTCACTTTGTTATACTGGATAGGAACTCCAGAATGATGTTGAATAAATAGTGGTGAGAGAGAACACTCGTACTTTGTTCCTGACCTTAGGAAGAAAGCATATCCTTTTTCATGATTAAAGTTTAACATTAGGTGTGTTTTGGTGTGTGATTTTCTTTTTCAGGGTAAAGAAGTTTACCTAAAGCTAGTTGTCTGACTATTTTTAAAACATGATTGGGCACTGTATTTCATCAATTTTTATGTGTCAGTAATATAATTAATTTTTATAATAAATTTTTCATATTTTTAATATTTTTTCCTGTTGATACCAGGGATTACATTGATTAACCTCCCTCCTTTGATTTTTTTGGAGGTATAATTGATAAACAAAATTGTATACATTTATTTATTTATTTGCTTGTTCATTTATTTATTTTTTCCCAAATATGTTTATTTTATTTTTTCACTGTTACAAGATTAATTGCTTATGCACCACACCCAATGCTCCATGCAATACATGCCCTCCTCAGTACCCACCACCAGGCTCGCCCAACTTTCCACCCCATGCCCTCCAAAATCTTCAGTTTGTTACTCAGAGTCCACAGTCTCTCCTGATTCATCACCCACTCTGATTTCCCCCCATTCACCCTTCCCTGCCTTCTCAGCATGCTCTCCATGATTTTCTTTATGCTCCCCATGTGAGACCGTAAGATAATTGACTCTCTCTGCTTGACTTATTTCACTCCACATAATCTCTTCTAGTCCCATCCATGTTGATACAAAAGTTGGGTGGAGGCATAATGTTCCATTGTATATTTGTACCATATCTTCTTTATCCATTCATCTGTTGAAGGACATTTTGGTTCTTTCCACAGTTTGGCGATTGTGGCCATTGCTGCTATGAACATTGGGGTACATGTGGCCCTTCTTTGTACTGCATCTGCTTCTTTGGATAAATACCCAATAGTGCAATTGCAGGGTCATAGGGTAGCTCTATTTTTTTAGCTCTATTTTTAATTTCTTTAGGAATCTCCATGCTGTTTTCCAAAGTGGCTGCACCAACTTGCATCCCCACCCACAGTGGAGGAGGATTCCCCTTTCTCCGCATACTCTCCAACATTTGTTGTTTACTGTCTTGTTGATTTTGGGCATTCTAACTGGCGTAAGGTGGTATCTCAGTGTGGTTTTGATTTGAATCTCTCTGATGGCTAAAGATGATGAACATTTTTTCATGTGTCTATTAGCCATTTGCATGTCTTCTTTGGAGAAGTGTCTGTTCATGTCTTTTGCTCATTTTTTGATGTGATTATCTGTTTTGTGAGTGTTGAGTCTGAGGAATTCTTTTTTTTTAATTTAAATTTAATTTAATTAACATTACTATTACTAATTAACATATACTATTTATAACATATACTATTCATTTCTATTTTCAGAGGTAGAATTTAGTGATTCATCAGTTGCATATAACAACCAGTGCCATTCCATCAAGTGCCCTCCTTAATGCCCATCACCCATTACCCATTACCCCATCCTCCCACTCCTCTCCCCTCCAACAACCCTCAATTTGTTTCCAGGAGTTAAGAGTATCTTATGATTTGCTTCCCTCTCTGTTTTTCTTATTTTATCTTTCCTACCCTTCCCCTATGTTCATCTGTTTTGTTTCTTAAATTCCACATATGAGTGAAATCATATGATACTTGTCCTTCTCTAAATAACTTATTTCACTTACCATAATAGCCTCTAGTTTCATCCATTCCCCCCCAAATATGTTTATTTTATTTTTTCAGTGTTACAAGCTGATTGTTCATGCACCACACCCAGTGCTCCAGGGTATTGAGAAGGGCATGTAGTTTCACCCATTTTGTTGCAAGTGGCAAGATTTCATTCCTTTTGATGGCTGAGTAATATTCCACTGTGTGTATATGCAAACCACATCTTTATCTATTCATCTGTTGATGAACATCTGGCCTCCTTCCATAGTTTGGCTATTGTGGACAGTGCTGCTATAAACATTAGGGTGCATGCGTCCTTTTGGATCACTATGTTATAGATCTTAGATATCAGCCGTTTGTCTGTAGTGTCATTTGCAAATATCTTCTCCCATTCTGTGGGTTGCCTGTTTGTTTTGTTGAATGTTGCCTTTGCTGTGCAGAGCTTTTAATCCTGATGAAGTCCCAAGAGTTCATTTTTGCTTTTGTTTCCTTTGCCTTTGGAGACATGTTCTGAAAGAAGTTGCTGTGGCTGATGTCAAAGAGGTTGTTACTGCCTATGTTCTCTAGGGTTTTGATAGACTTCTGCCTCACATTGAGGTCTTTTATGCATTTTGAGTTTATCTTTGTGTATGGTGCAAGAGAATGGTCAATTTTCATTCTTCTATATATAGCTGTCCAATTTTCCCAGCATCATTTATTGAAGAGACTGTCTTTTTTCCACTGATTATTTTTTCCTATTTTGTCAGATTATTTGACCATAGAGTTACAGGTACATATCTGGGATCTCTATTTCGTTCCACTGGTCTATGTGTCTGTTTTTATATCAGTACCATGCTGTCTTGGTGATCACCACTTTGTAGTAAAGCTTGAAATCAGGCAATGTGATGCCCCCAGCTTTGTTTTTCTTTTTCAACATTTCCTTAGCAAATCAGGGTCTTTTCTGGTTCCATACAAATTTTAGGATTGTTTGCTCCAGCCCTTTGAAAAAAAACAATGGAATTTTGATTGGGATGGCATTGAAAGTGTAGATTGCCCTGGGCAGTATAGACATATTAACAATGTTTATTCTTCTGGTCCATGAGCATGGACTGCTTTTCCACCTTTTTGTGTCTACAATTTCTTTCATGAGCATTCCGTAGTTCTTCAAGTACAGATCCTTTACCTCTTTGGTTAGGTTTATTCGCAGGTATCTTATGGTTCTCACTACTCTTGTTCAGCATAGTACCAGAAGTCCTAGGGACAGCAATCAGACAACAAAAAGAAGTAAAAGGTATTCAAAATGTCATTTAAGAAGTCAAACTTTCTCTCTTCACAGACGATATGATACTTTATATAAAAAACCCAAACAGAGGGAGGAGCAAGATGGCGGAGAAGTAGGAGGCTGAGATAGATTCAGATCCCAGAAGTTCATCTAGATAATTATTAAATCATTCTAAAAGCCAGCATACTCAACAGGAGAGAGAAGAGAGGAAGAAGAGCAATTCTAGGAGCAGAAAATCGACCACTTTCTGAAAGGTAGGACGTTTGGAAAAGTGATTCCAAAGCTACGGAAAGAGGGACCCCAGGGAGAGGGGCCAGCTCCCTGCAGCTGCAGAGCCATGGAACACAAAATTGGAACTTTTAGAGTCTGCTCCGCTGAGGAACATCCCTCCAGAGGCTAAGCCAGTGGTTCAGCCCTCTTGGAAATAAAGTGGTTTCAGGACCCGCGAGGTTACAAAGAGACCGGGGGTGTCTGAGTGTGGCAGTGCTCCCAGATATTGGGGTGGAGAAGCCAGCAAAGAGAAAGAGCCGTGTAGTGCGTTTTCAACTGGGGCTTACCCTAGACTGTGGCCACGGCCCTTCTAGCGGGGACCACATAAGGCATTCTGGAGAAACCCACTCCTTCCTCCTCAGGGAGGAGCGGCGCGGGAGCCCACAGCAGGAATCTGCTGGGTTTGGAGACTCCTGACAAGGCCACAGCCAGAAATAGAGGTGCTCTGCCACCGGTGGCTGAGCTCAGAGCTTGTGCAGACCTGGGAGACAGAGGTGATTGACTGCTTTCCTCTGAGGGCGCACTGAGCGGGGACTCCAGCGCTCGCTCCTCCGGCAGGAGACTGGGAACCGCCATTTGCATTCCTGGCCTCCAGGGCAGTACGGAAAGCGCTAAGGGAACAAAGACTCCCGAGAGCAAACCTGAGAGAATTGCTTGGCCCCTCCCTGGGCAAGGGCGGGGCAATTCTGCCTCAGGCAAAGACATCTGAGAACCAAGTTGTAAAGGCGCATCCCCAGAAGATCAGTGAGAATATCCAGCCAAGACCAACTTCATCAATCAGTGAGAACTGTAGAACTCCAGAGTACTTTTCTCTCTCATTCACCTATTTTTAGCTCAATAAAATGACAAGGCAAAAAAACTCACCACAAAAAAAAGAACAAGAGACAGTACCAATGGCTAGAAACCTAGTTAGTACAGACATCAGTAATATGTCAGAAATAGAGTTCAAAATGACAGTTGTCAAGGTGCTAGCTGGGCTCAAAAAAAAGCATGGAAGAGATCAAAGAACCCCTTTCGGGAGAAATAAAATCCCTTTTGGGAGAAATAAAAGAAATAAAATCTAACCAAGATGAAATCAAAAAAGCTATTAATGAAGTTCAAACAAAAATGGAGGCTCTAGATGCTAGAATAAATGAGACAGAAGAAAAAATTAGTGACATAGAAGACCAAATGACAAAGAATAAAGAAGCTGAGAAAAAGAGAGACAAACAAC
>JAPYYJ010002229.1:0-13109 GCA_028533885.1 Nasua narica | reverse complement strand
AGGGGTTGGCAGTATAGTAGGCTGGTGACCTTTTTTGTAAATAATGTTTTCCTGGAACACAGCTATACTCATTTGTTTATGTAATCTCTAGGCTACTTTTATCTTACAATGGCAGAGTTGAACAGTTGCAGGATTATCTGGCCTGCAGAGCCTATAATATTTATTCTCATTGCTCTCTACAGAAACTTTGTTGACTGCTGTTAAACTATAGCCTTCTAGCTTTTTGTCTCCTTGTTCTCTGTTATTGAGTGAGGCATGCTAAGAACCTCCCATTACGACTGGGCATTTGTTATTTCTTATATTTCTTATATTTGTTATTATTTGTTATTTGTTATTTCCTTGTATCTAGCATACCCTACACTTCAGGGATTCTACTAAGTATATAACCAACAGAACTTTCATGCATCAAAATATATGTTCAAAAATGTTTGTATCAGCATTGTTTATAATAGACACAAGCCAGTAATAACCAAAATGTCTATTAATAGTGGAATGCACACATAAATTGGGACATAATCACACCAAAGAATATCATACAGCAAGGAAAAAAAAAAAAACACAAAACTACTGCTATATTCAACAACTTAGTTGAATTTCACAACAAAATATTAAGCAAAAGAAGCCAAATACTAAAGGACAGGTACCCTATGATTCCATTTGTATCAAGTTTTGGGGGTTTTTTTTAAGATTTTATTTGAGAGAGAGCGCACAAGCAGGGGGAGCAGCAGAAGGAGAGACCAACAATGATGGGCTCGATCCCAGGACTGAGATCATAACCTGAGCTGAAATCAAGAGCTAGACGCTTAACAAACTGAAGCCACTCAGGCACCTCTCCATCTGTATAAAGTTAACAGCCAGGCAAATTTAATATGATGTTTTTAGGATAATAATTGGTTCTGGAGAGAAGGGAGGAGATTAGGGTGAGATGGGGCTCCTAGGGTGCTACGATATCCTATTTTTTCATTTTAAGTGTTATACATGAAAAATACTCTTAAAGAAAAGTACAGATCAGGTCCACTTATAAATGTAGAATAAAAATTTTTTAAATTTTATTGTGAAAAAGTTCAAGCCAAAGAAGAAGAAACAGTATAATAAAGCCCTATGTACAAAGAAAGAGGAAGGGTGCTCGGGTGGCTCAGTTGGTTAAGCATCCTCCTCCTGATTTTGCCTCAGGTCATGCTCTTGGGGTCATGGAATTGAGTCCCACATCAGGCTCCTTGTTGGGTGTGGAGCCTGCTTGAGATTCTCTCTCTCTCTCTGCCCCTGCATATGTGTGCACTTTCAGAAAGGAAGGAAGGGAGGAAGGGAAAGAGGGAAGTAAAATCAAACTCCTCATATCCATTTGTGCCTTCAATAATTATCAAGTCAAACCTAATTTTGTATTATCGGGCATCTGGGTGGCTCAATGGTTAAGAGTCTGCCTTTGGCTCAGGTCATGATCCCAAGGTCCTTGGACCAAGTTCTGCATCTGGCTACCTGCTCAGTAGGAAGCCTGCTTCTCCCTCTCCCACTCCCCCTGCTGCTGTTCCCTCTCTTGCTGTCTCTCTCTGTCAAATAAAATCTAATAATAAAAATAATAATAATTTTGAGTTATCTACACTGCCTTCAACACTGATTATTCTAAAGCAAATCCAAGAGAGCTATTTATTTCTAGATGCAAAAACATAAAATAAAATACTAGCAAATGGAACCCAGCCACATATTAAAAGAACAAATCACTATGAACAAGTATGGTTTCTTCCAGGAATATAAGACACTAGGAAATCTAGTAATCTATAATTCAAATATTAAAGAGACAGGAAAAAATAGAAATGAAAGTAATTTTAAAGTTATTTGAGGGCTGCATTGTACAGCATGGTGATTACTGTTAAGACTGTATTATATAACTGAAAGCTAAAAGAGTAGATCTTAAATGTTTTCACCACTAAAAGAAATGGTAATTATGTGACATGAGGCAGGCGTTAGCTAACCTATGGTAGTAATTATTTTGCAATATATAAGTGTATTATAGCAACACATTGTACACCTTAAACTTACTGTTAGGCTGGCAGGCCCAGGGACGCCGAGAGTGGACAAGACGGCCACCGAGTTTCACAAGATGGGGGCTGAGGACTTTCAGCCATGGGGCTTCCTGTCTCAGAGACTTTCCAGATCACCCCGCGACGAACAATCTGACAGGTCCAATCTGACTGGTGGACTTTGGATTCCTTTTTCTGTATAATGAGCTGACAATTGATTGGTATATTTTGTATCCCTCATATACATAAACCGCAGCAAATCAGATACCCAGCAAACCCACACCCTAAAGCCCCTCATTAAAAACCCCTCAGCCCTACCCCTGGGCGTGGAGAGCGCATCCATTAAAGCTTGCCTCTATTCTACTCGCCTGGCTCCTCTTTTCCACTGCCAATTCAAAACTGACTTTTACCACCGATTCAAACCTGACACTTACAGAATGTTATATCTCAATAAGCTGGGTAGGGGGAAATCTTTTAGAAAGAGGAATAAAAACTTGATAATCAGTTACCATTTATTCAGACTATACTAGGCGCCAGGCATTACACTTTGTACTTAAAGAACATCTGCTAATTTAATTTTCATAACAACTCTATGAAGTAGGAAGTATGACAGGTTTTTTCACAAATAAAATAACTGACTCAGATATTAATCTACCCAGTCAGAAGCAGAAGCAGGTACTTCTTATTCCACAGTTCATACACTTGCCACTTGGCCAAAATTATTTACAGATAACAAAAATACTCAACTAGAAACTATAAAGGAATCAATGTATAAGCTAGTGGCAGTAACAACAGTAGACTGAGGGGACAAAAAAGTACATCTTTCAAAGTTTTACTTTTGTGCATTATATAAAATTAGAAGAAACAAAAAAAAAAAGAGGGAGTGGGGTCATACAGAAAAAAAACACACCATTTACGATCACAACAACAGTATAAATTAGGAATAAACATAAACAGATATGTCTAAAACACATGTGGAAAATCACCACCACAGCTGGTCAAGAAAACAAACATTTGTGTTAAAGGAAATCCATCACATGTTCCTGAAAGTGTTGGGCCTATACCCACATCAGTTTTAGCCAAAATAAAAGCATCCACGAGATAGAACATAACTGCAATAGTTAAAAAAAAAGAAAAAAAAAAGACGAAAACTTACAAAGAATAATATGGAAATAGCTGATAGGATGTCAGATTCGAAATGTATAAAATTAAACCAGTACCTACACAACTGATCCCAACATTAAAACTGAAATACACTAAAATTTAACAGGAGTTATTTTCTGGACCATTTAGGAGTCTGAGGACTATTTAGGAGTTTGAGCACTATTTAGGAGTCATTACATAGGTCAGAAATAAAAATGAAAACATATTTTCTGCAAGAATATATAGTTAACATGGGCGCAAGAGGCCAGAAACCCCTTCTTGAAAAGGATGTGCTAAGAATTAACAATGGAACTCCCCAAACGCTGTCCCCAACACAGACACGACTCCCGCTTCCCCCAACCAGACACCCCAAACCGCTACTCTCCCCAAGTTCTCGTCCCAACACAGAACCTTACAAGCTCCCCCTCCACAGAGAACGCCCAAGTGATCCTCCAACACAACCCCCTAGCGAGAATTCCCACTCGCTTCCCCCAACACCTAACACCACGCGCTCCGGGACAAAAAAAAAAAAAAAAAAACCCACCTCAAAAATGCAAAACCCAACGCGCTCTCCCTGGCCCCGAAACACTCCCAGAACCAATACTGACCTGGCGATAGCCTCGATCTTCACCGCTGGAAACAAATCACCGTACCACTTCTACGAAACACTTTGCCTCCGAATCTACCGCCGCCGCCGCCCTCCTCAGCGACGGAGAGACCCTCAGAAGCACCGAGATGGCGGCCGACCAGGGTCAACCCGCGTGTTCCGGAGACCCTGAATTTGGCGCTAGGCTCGGCCTCTGTGACGTCATATTGCAGCGCCGACTCCAGGCTGTTTGCCCCGCGTAGCGGTTTCCCCACGTACCTCTCGCTGAGGCGGGCGTGTTCTCTCTTTGTGCCTTTGTCCGGAAGGCACTAGACGGTGAGAAGCTATTGAAAACGCTGTATTTCACTTTATTTCCAGGCCACTTTAGCCTTTGGGCCCCGCAATTGTAACATTCACCGGGGGCGGTGCAGCTACTGCTTAGCTTCTGAGAAACTCAGGTCTGCCCACGTCTCTCCTCAGGACCGGCCGAGATGGTCACGCGCTTAAAGGCGCTTTCATTCAAAGGGTAGGGGGAGGCTAAGTGCGCGCGGCCCGCGTAGAAATGCACAGCGGAGGGAGTTCGAGCCCAGCCTGAGCAACAGTTGGAGGGGAATGGGCTAGTATCCTGGGATTGCTGGCTGGAGGGGGGCTTTGTGGAGAAAGCGGCATTTGCGGCCAGGCTAGTTTTTAGAGAACCGCGGGAAAAGGTCAGAGAGTGGGCAAACAGGATTATAAAGCTCTTGGTATGATCCGTGTGGGTGAAAACGGGGCACACAAGGCTGATGGGTGTAAACGAGCGGCAGAGCTCATAGAAAAGCGTGGCTCTTCGGCGGTGGCAGGAGTCAGAAACGCGGCTTTTCTTTCCCTAAAGATGAGAAATACCTTGAATCCAAAGCTTTGAGGGGCCCCTGGCTGGCGCAGTCGTAGAGCGTAGTGTAACTCTTGATCGTGGGGGACTGGGGGTAGATTGCACTTAAAAAAAAAATTTTTTTTTAATCTTAAAAAATAAAACAAAACAACGTCTGAGAAAAGGAAGTGGTTCTGCTCAATATTGCAGACCTACTAATGAAACTGATGAGCTCCCAGTTCGAAACTCACTCCCGACAGTTACACAACCAGGCTTAGAGCGCCTTCCATTTAAAGGGATTATTCATTCATCCGGATGTTTATAAAATGCCTACTATGTGGCAGACACTGTTCTGCGTCTTAGGGATGCAAAAATTATCGATGCAGGCAAAAATACCCTTGGCGGAGCTTTACATTCTACTGGAATGCAGAATAAAATTGCAGGTTCGAATGTGAAGTTGCGAGAGCGTTATGATTCCCACGTACAATGTGACCTACAATGCCTAGCAGCCGGACATAACCAAAGATAAGTAACCAAAGATAATTATTCTTAAGTCTTAAGATCTAATGGAATTTGCTTTGCTAGGTTTTGAGTTTTTGAGGAACCCATACTCCGTTCTTCCTCCTAAATTCTCTTTCTTAGAACGGGAATGTCTATCCTACACCTGTCCTACCGTTATATTTTGGAAGTGAGTAACGTCCCTAATTTTATATGTTCACAGCTGGTGAGAAATTTTGCCTCAGGGTAAATTGCACCTGAAGTCTCACCTACATATGATTTAGAAGAGATTTGGATTATATAGACTTTAGAGTTGATGCTGGAATGAGTTAAGACTTTGAGGGTTGTTGGAATGGAATGTATTTTGTATGCAAAAAGGTCATGAATTTGGGGGGGTTAGGGGTGGAATATTATGGCCTGAATGTTTGTGTCTCCTCAGAGTCACATGTAAAACACCCTAACACCCCGCTATATTTGGAGGTAGGACCTCGGAGGAAGTAATTAAAGTTAAATGAGGTCCTAAGGGTGGGGCTCTGATCCCAGCGAGTGCAGTGTCCTTATTGGAAGAGACACCAGAGTTCTTTCTCTGTGCAGACAAGCTGCGGAAATACCTTGCAAGGACATGGTGAGAAGACAGCTAGATGTCTGCAAGCCAGGAAGAGTCCTGACCAGAAACCAAATCTGCTGGAAACTTGATTGTGGACTTCTAGCCTCTGGAACTGTGAGAAAATGAATTTCTGTTGTTTCAAACACCCAGTCTAATACAGTGGGGGAATTACATTGCTTTAAAAAATTAGACAAAATTTAACTTACTTTGCATTCTTTGGATAAACCCAGTGTAGTCAGGAAGTATTTATTTTTTTTATATATATTGCTTATATAAAGAGAATCTTGGGAAACATTCGTGGGATTATGGTGGAAGGAACAAAAATTCGGATCAGGCAAATTTAACAATATGGGCTGACCATGAATTGGTTCTGGCTTTAATGTTTGAGCTCAAAATGGCTCTACAGTTTGCTTGGTTGGTTGACTGAAACTGGACTGAAAGGTGGCCTACACTGAAGTTTAAATGCCAGAAATTTCTTTATATTTTGTAAAATTCCAAAAGTATATGGAGTTAGGAATGTTAATATGTAATTATCATGTAAAGCCAGTTTACCCATCCACTAAAAATATATCCCAGGAGGATCCAAAAAATAATTTCTTCAATGAAGCTTATTTGGCTACAGAAAATTGAAGTATATAAGATTCTGGTACTATACATGAAAAGGTATAATAACTTGAAGATACACTGATAAGTGAATGATACATGCTATAAATTCTAAAGGAACCACTTAAATAATAAAGTTACACCTAATAAGCCAACAATGGAGATAATCATAAAACATTACTTCCTCCAGGGGTGCCGGGGTGGCTCAGTTGAGCATGTGACTCTTGATTTCAGCTCAAGTCATGATTTCAGGATCCTGGGATCAAGCCCTGCGTTGGGCTCCCCACTCAGTGGGGAATCTATCTCACTCTCCCCTCCCCCTGAAATAAATAAATCTTAAAAAAACAAAAACAGTCACTCCAAAAGAAGGTAGAAAATGACAAAAAGGGGAGTAAAACCAGATGGGATAAATAACACCACATTAATTATGAATGATCTAAATACCTCAGTAAAGAGATTATCAATTAGATAAAAAAAAGGCCCAACTACATGCTGCCTACCAGAAACTACTTTTTTAAAGACTTTATTTGACAGCACAAGCAGGGGGTGCAGCAGACAGAGGAAGAGGGAGGAGGAGAAACAGGCTCCCCACTGAGCAAGGAACCCAATGCAGGGCTTAGTTCCAGGACCCTAGGATCATGACCTGAGCAGAAGGCAGATGCTTAACTGACTGAGCCACACAGGCACCCCTAAAAACTCACTTTAAATATTAGGTTAAGGGGCGCCTGGGTGGCTTAGTGGGTTAAAGCCTCTGTCTTCGGCTCAGGTCATAATCTATCTCAGGGTCCTGGGATTGAGCCCTGCATCAGGCTCTCTGCTCACCAGGGAGCCTTCTTCCCTCTCTCTCTGCCTACCTGTCTGCCTACTTGTGATATCTCTTTTTCTGTCAAATAAATAAAATCTTAAAAAAAAAAAGATTTAAATATTAGGTTAAAAGTAAACCATGTTGGGGCACCTCGCTGGCTTAGTTGGGGTTGTGAGTCCAAGCCCCACACTGACTGTAGATAGTACTTAAATAGAAACTTTTTAGGGGCGCCTGGGTAGCTCAGTGGGTTAAAGCCTCTGCCTTTGGCTCAGGTCATGATCTCAGGGTCCTGGGATCAAGCCCTGCATCGGGCTCTCTGCTCAGCGGGGAGCCTGCTCCCCCCCTCTCTCTGCCTACTTGTGATCTCTCTGTCAAATAAATAAATAAAAATCTTTAAAAAAAAACTTTTTAAAAAGTAAGCCATATTAAATAGAGATATGAAAGCTATAAAAAGATAGGCCCAATTCAAATTTCTAGAGAAAAAACTACAACTTCTGAGATAAAACATACATTTGATGGGATTAATAGCAGATTAGACATTGTATAAGAAAAAAATCAGTGAATTTAAAAAACACAGCAATAGAAACTATCCAAAATGAAAATAGGTTGGGGTCAGTGGGGAGTCTAAAACTTAGGAACAGTATTTTAACCTACTTGTGTATGCAGAAGGAAAGATCAGTGAATTTTATGACAAGGCAAAAGAAACTCAAGTACAAATTCAACTACAATAAGAACAAAAGCTTTTATTAAAAAGAGAAAAAAATGCTTAGAGAACCTGAACTTAAAAGAGAAAAGCCTTGAGTTCTTGGCCAGGGGTTAAGCGGTATCATTGTGAGGAATGCCTAGTGGAAACTTGCAAACTGTCCTCCACTCTCTGATCAAGATGGTGAATAAACAATATTCTGGGAGGGTTTATAAAATATGAAGTAAAACATATCTTATAAACCCAATATATTGTTATTAACATGCTAATCATTCCTTTGCATTTCTAATGTAATGGAATACAGCTGTAACTATTTATACAGTTACAATGTCTTTGTTTGCTCAGTGTAGCATATTATGTCAGTTTTAGTCAGTTCTGATTGGTTTCTTTTTTTTTTTTTAAAGATTTATTTATTTATTTGACAGAGAGAGATCACAAGTAGGCAGAGGGGCAGACAGAAAGAGAGGGGGAAGCAGGCTCCCTGCCGAGCAGAGAACCCAATGCAGGGCTCGATCCTAGGACCCTGAGATCATGACCTGAGCTGAAGGCAGAGGCTTAACCCACTGAGCCACCCAGGCGCCCCATGACTGGTTTCTTTCAACATTGATCACGTTTTCCTGCCTGATAAGTTTTGGTTAGATGACAAACACTGTCAACTTTATTATGCAGGAGTGGGGAGAACCGGGGAGATCAGGATATTTTTGCCTTCGTGTATTCTTAAAGCTTGTTTTGGGAAACATTGAGGTTACTTGGAAACAGTTTGGTCCTCTATGGCTCTGTTTAATTATTGGGTTAGTTAATTTTTTACTGACCTTGCTTTAAATCTTAGTTAAGACCAGATTGCTTATTGAATGAGATTCAATTAACAACATTTATCAAGTGCCTACTCTGTATTGCTTATTTTTCTGGACATCTCATATACAGGGGTTAACAAGTTCTCTACCCTCAGGAAGCTTAATCTAACTTTTACAGTGTATAACTTACATTCAAGACCTTATACTTGAGCATAAACATATAAAGTTGATATTGTAATATGCTTTATATTGAAATTGATGCAGTAATGTTTATACATGATCCAAGGTCTTTATATTCCATATCAAAATCTTTAAAACAATTGAGCTATTCTCTCCAAGTGATTCTAGTGGTACTTATGTCATTGATTTTAAAAAATCTTCTGTCTAAATACCATTAAAATACCTCACCTACTAAAATACCTAGGTGTCAGTTTCTCCCTGACACCTATTCTAATGCCCTTTTTCAGATCACGGTTTTTCAGGGGACTTGGTCTGAACTTCTTCCTGTATCATTTTTTTTTTTAAAGATTTTATTTATTTATTTGAGAGACAGAGAAAGTGAGAGAGAGCATGAGAGGAGAGAAGGTTAGAGGAAGAAGCAGACTCCCCACAGAGCTGGGAGCCCGATTTGGGACTCATCCCGGAACTCAAGGATCATGACCTGAGCCGAAGGCAGTTGCTCAACCAACTGAGCCACCCAGGCGCCCCCTTCCTGTATCATTTTTATGTCAGCGCCTATCATTACCCCTGACTACATTCAATTAATTATACATATCAGGGATGCCTGGGTCACTCACCTGGTTGAGCGTTCAACTTTTCATCTCAGGGTCCTGAGTTCATGCACTGTGCTGGGCTCCACACTGGGCTCCACACTGTGCTGGGCTCCACACTACTTAAAAAAAAATTACTCGTATTAGATTCTGAAAATATTTTCCAGGCTGGTTACAGGCCTCTAGTATTCCAGTCCAGCACTAGATTCAGCCTACTCCAGGCCCAGTTCAAAGTCTCTCCGGCTTTGTGGAACCAGGCCAGGGTTGATTCTGTGAAGATCTACTTTTCTCTTGTGTGTAGGACTCAGGAGTCCCTCTGAATTGAGAGAAAATGGGAACAGATGCCGGGAAGAATGTAGGGTAGTTCCATCAATGAGGCAAAAGGTAGCGTTAGACAGGGTACTATCTCCAAGGGAAGAGTGCAACTGGATAGTTATCTATGAGTTTAGAACTTCAGATTCCCAGCTTTCTGAGAATAATAATTTTATAATCCAGGAAGGAGGAGAACTAGGATGGAAGTAGTCATCTTAATTTGTATTCAAATTGCCTACCTTACTTTTTCGTGTTTCCAAAAAAATTACCAAGAGCTGTACTGGAATGTATTTTGTTATTTATTGTATAGGTTTAAACTGCTAATTGTCCTTGAGCTTTTAGTTCATTTTGCAAACGTGGCTTCTCTACCTTTTCAAGTCTAGAAAATTTTTAAAATCACTTTTATGATGACATTGTATAATGCTTGGTCTTTTTTTTAATATAATGCTTGGTCTTATATTTAAATTCAATTTAAATTTATTTAAAGACATTAAGTAAAATTCATGAGTTTAATATATTCATTTCATTTTTGAAGGTCTTCAGTTGCCTGAAATAATTCTTCAATATAGAGCCAAAGAAATGCAACAACTAACCATCATAGGTTATTGGGTGGGAACTGAATATAATTTTAGGAAAAAAACCCCAAAATGGGAAAAGTGAATATAATGTGATAATGTTAACTAGTGATACAGGGCAGAGACTATCTCCTCTAAATTATGGAATCATTAACATGGTAACTGGGAATGTAGTTCAAGATATCCTGTCTGAAAAAATCAGGTGTGTCACATGATGTACAGGTGGAGTTGGAAAAGGTACATAAAGCTGTCAAACATTCCTCATTTTCACAAGCCTTCTTTGCTTCACAAGAATAGTGTTTTAAAGGTATTCCACAATTAGTAGATTAACAGCATTTTCTCTGTGATTTCATCTGCTAATGGACGAGACAGAATGTACTACTGAAAACCCTGCCACATTCACTGCCTTCTAACAGTTTCTCCCCAGAATGAACTGACACACTGAGGATAAGGACTTTTCCACTGTCATATTTCTACTCATTATAAGCTCACAGTAGTGATTACTGATGACAGACAGGGTCTGTCTTCCAAAAAGCAGCTTTCTTAGCCTCTGTACTCATAGATTTTCTATTTACATATGACCATATAATCAGCTAGACATTATTGCTCAAGACTTTTTCCAAATTGAATGTACCATTTTTTTCCTATGTGTTTTCTGGGACATAAAATAATATGTAATTGACCACTGAAGGCACGACCATATTCACTGCATTCGTAAGACTTCTTTCCCATACAAACGTTCCGTTATTTCCTGAGGGTGCACATCTGAAAACTGGTTGCCCACTATGACTGCATTCCTATCTGCAAGAAGCCCACTGATGTTTGATGAGGTCTGAGGGATCATGGAAGGCATCTGAACAGTCGCCGTATTAAGAGGGCTTTTCTCCTACATGAATTCACTAGTATTTAATAAACTGTGACCCTCTGTGTAAGAATATTCAACCTTCACTAAATTTATATGTTTCTCTCTTGTGTGTATTCTCTTATGTTTAACAAGGCATGACATGTGGGAGAGAGCTTTCCCACACTTATCGCATGCATAGGGTCTCTCTCCTGTACGAGTTCTTTGATAGACCATGAGCATTGTCTTTGTAGTGAAGGCTTTCCCATAGTCACTGCATTTATAGGGTTTTTCTCCTGTGTGAATTCTCTGATGTTTAATGAGTCCTGACTTCTGGGAACAAGATTTTCCGTATTCTGTACATACAAAGGGAGTCTTTCCTGTATGAAATCACTGATGTGCTATGAGGCATGCCTTCTGACTGAAGGCCTTACCACATTCAGCACATCCATAGGGTGCAGTGTGAGTTTGCTGATGTATAAAGAGATTGCCCTTCTGAATGAAACCTTTTCCACATTCACTGACTATATAAGATTTCTCTCCTGTATGGGGTTTCTGATGTAGAATGAGTTGTGATTTTCTGGAGAAACCTTTTCCACATTCATTGCATTGATGGGGCGTTTCTCCTCTTTCATTTCTCTGTATAATGAGCTTTGCCTTCCTGCTGAAGGCTCTGACACATTCAGTACATTCATAAGGTTTTTCTCCTGTATGAGTTCTCTGGTGTTCAGTTAGCGTGAACTTTCTGGAGAATGCCTTCCCACATACACTGCATCCATGCGGTTTATTTCCTGTATGAGTCTTCTGATGTTCAGTAAGCTGAAATTTCCTGAGGAGGGTTTTCCCACACTCACAGCACTCATAGGGTTTCTCTCCTTTGTGAGTTCGATGATGTTCAGTGAGCATGAACTTCTTGGAAAAGGTTCTTGCACATACACTACATCCATGGGGTTTCTTTCCTGTATGAATTCTCTTATGTTCTATGAGCTGAGATTTCTTGAGGAAGGCTTTCCCACATTCAGTACATTCATGGGCTCTCTCTGTTTTGTGTGTTTGATGATGTTTAACGAATTGTGACTTCGTGCTGATGGGTCTTCCACTTTCATGGAATTTAATTTCAGTATGAGTTTGCTTTGTGATTAGCACAGAGAAAGGATGTTCTCTCTCCACTATACTCAGCAGGCTCTTTAATGTCACAGCTTCTACTTCGGTTGAATAAATCTAAGTTTGGCTTCAAAGTTTTTCCATGTAAATGAAACCTATCATGATTCGGCCTGAAAGGAAAATGGCTTTTGCTCTGATGAACAACATTTCCACATGTGTTCAGTTTATAACACTGTTCTGTCCTCTTTGGCACTTTTGGGTTTTGTAAATAAATATTTCCCAATGGGGCAGGAAGGTATATTAGTCAGAAGACAACAATTAATTGAAAGTTTTGGCAGAGAGACAAGGAAGGAGGAATTTCATAGAAAGAGAAGGGAAAGGAACTCTGACAATTGATGAAGAATGGGAAGATGTAGAGATCTAAGCAAGAATAATTCACAGCCACGGGTAAAAAATGTTGACATCTAGGGGCGCCTGGGTGGCTCAGTGTGTTAAAGCCTCTGCCTTTGGCTCAGGTCATGATCTCAGGGTCCTGGGATCGAACCCTGCATCAGGCGCTCTGCTTGGTGGGGAGCCTGCTTAGCCCCCTCTCTCTGCCTGCCTTTCTGCCTACTTGTGATCTCTCTGTCAAATAAAGAAAAAAATCTTTAAAAAAAATGTTGACATCTAAGAAGAAATGAAGGATTAGTTCCAAAAAGAGATAAAAGAGCATATTTTCCTCTAAATTCCCACAAAGAAAAGCTCTCATATGGGGAGAGGGATACTCAGACAACTTCACCACTATGATGCCTTCTCTAAATGACAAGAAATTGACTTCCACAGCCTCCACCCTTCCCCCTTCCTTGCTGGTTTTCTCTCACTAAAGTGGATGGGTTTGACTTTGGACTTCATCTTCTAAAATCC
>JAPYYJ010002228.1:0-13110 GCA_028533885.1 Nasua narica | reverse complement strand
TTTTTTCCAAATTGGAGGTTTGCGGCAACCATCATCGAGCAAGTCTGCCAGTGCTCTTTTGCCAACAGCCTTTGCTCGCTTCATGTCTCATGTGTTGCATTTGGGTAATTCTTGCAGTACTTCAGACTTTTTCATCATTATTATATTTCTTCTGGCAATCTGTGACCTGTGATCTTTGATGTTACTGTGGTAGTCGTTTTGGGGTGCCACACAACATACCCACAGGAGACGGCGAACTGAATCAATAAACACTGAGTGCGTTCTGACTGCTCCCACTGCTCTCCTGACGACCGTTCCCCCAGCTCTCGCCCTCTCCTCCGACCTCCCCATTCCCGGAGACCCAACAGTGTTGACATCAGGCCAGTGAATAACCCTACCGTGGCCTCTAAGTGCTCGAGTAAGAGGCAGAGTTGCACATCTCATGACTTCAAATCCAAAGCTAGAAATGATTAAGCTTCGTGAGGAAGGCACATCCAAGGCCAAAAGAGGCCAAAAGCTTGGCCTCTTGCGCCAACCGTTAGCCAAGTGGCAGGTGCAAAGGAAGAGATTTTGAAGGAAATGACAAGCCTTCTCCGGGGAACACACGAATGATGAAAGAAAACAGCCTTCTTGGTGATCTGGAGAAAGCATGCACGGTCTGGATGGAAGATCAAACCTGGCACAACACTCCCCGAAGCCGGAGCCGAACCCAGAGCAAGGCCCTGACCTCCTTTCATTTTCTGAGGGCTGAGAGAGGTGAGGGGGCTGCAGAAGGAACGTCACGAGGTTTAAGGAGAGACACCATCTCCCTAACACAGAAGCGTGAGGGGAAGCAGCAGGTGCTCACGCAGAAGCTGCTGCAGGTTCTCCAGAAGCTCCGGCTGAGATCACCCAGGAAGGCGGCTACACTCAACAGCGATTGTCAGTGTCCGTGTAAGAGCGCCCTACCGGAGGAAGACGCCGCGGCGCACTTTGGTGGCTAGAGAGGAGAAGTCGGTGTCTTCTGGCTTCCAAGCTGCAAAGGACAGGCTGACTCTCTCGTGAGAGGCTGATGCAGCTGGTGGGTCTGAGTGGGAGCCACTGACCGTTCTGAAAATCCTAGGGCCCTGCAGCCCGACGCTGGACTTACTCCCCCCATGCTCTGTAAATGGAGCAGCAAAGCCTGGATGCCAGAGCCTCTGCTTACAACAAGACGGCCTGCATATTTCAAGCCAGCTGTTGAGACCCGCTGCTCAGAAAGAGAGAGATGCCTTTCAGAATATCACTGCTCACTGGCAGTGCACCCGGCCACCCGAGAGCCCTGATGGCGTGCAGATGTACGAGATTCATGTTGTTCTCATGCCTGCCGACACAGCATCCATTCTGCAGCCCGTGGACCAAGGAGCCGTTTTGACTTTCAGGACTTACTATTTAAGAAACACATTTGAAAAGCTAGAGCTGCCACAGATAGTGTGTCCTCTGATGGGTCTGGGCAAAGGAAACTGGAAACCTTCTGCAAAGGGTTCACCATTCTAGATAACACTAAGGACATTCCTGACTCATGGAAGAGGTCAAAACAACAATGTCAACAGTGTGGAAGAGGTAGATTCCAACTTTCATGGAGGACTTGGAGGGGTTCAGTGGAGGAAGTAGCTGCACATGGGGTGGGAACAGCAAGAGAACTACAATTAGACGTGGAGCCGGAAGATGGGACTGAATTGCTACACGCTGGTGATAAAACTTGAAGCGATGAGGAGCTGGTTCTCGTGGGTGAGCGAAGGTGGTGGTGTCTGGAGACGGAAACTGCTCCTGGTGAGGCTGCTGGGAAGACTGTTGACATGACGACAAAGCATTCAGAATGTTCCCCATACTCAGTCGATGAAGCCCCAGCAAGGCTTGAGAGGACAGGCTCCGATTTTGAAAGAAGTTCTGCTGTGGATAAAATGCTACCCAACACCGTTGCCTGCTACAGAGAAATCCTTCATGAGAGGAAGAATCAATTGACGTGGCAAATGTTGTGCTGTCTTATTTTAAGAAACTGCCACAGACTCCCCAGCCTTCAGCGACCACCACCCCGATCAGTCAGCAGCCATCAACATGGAGGCAAGACCCTCCACCAGCAAAAAGAGGACTCGCTGAAAGCTCAGATGATGGTTAGCACTTTTTAGCAATAAAGTATTTTTAAGCTGAGGTAAGTAAGTTTGTTTAGACATAACGTTATCGCCCACTTAATAAGACGATAGTGTAAATGAACCTTTTAGGTGCACTGGAAAACCAAAGAATTCATTTTACTCGCTTTAATGTGGTATTGGCTTCTTTGTGGTGTTCTGGAACCGAACCAGCAATATCTTTGCTGTATGACTGTAACGTCAAGTTTAGGTAAAGAGTAAGTTTCATTGCCTACACCATGTATCTGAAAGAAGGTAGTTATCAGTTAGTAAAGCAATGCAGCTTTACTGCTTTACTTGTAGCTTCTTACAAGGTGTCTCCAGCCACAGTGTTATCATGTAACAGCAAAAACATGTGAGAACCCAAGAATACAACATGGATGATGTGGATTCTGCCTTTATAGGTAGTGAACTATGAGTTGTTCGGAAAAACAGATTCCTATTAAACATTAAAATGAAGGGCATGAGGGCACCTGGCTCACTCATTCAGAAGAATGTGCAGCTCTTGATATCAGGGTCATGGGTTTGAGCCCTACATTGGGTGTAGAGATTACTAGAAAATAAACGATATTTGGAGTGCCTGGCTGGCTCTGTCAGTGAAGCATGAGACTTGACCTCAGGGTCATGAGTTTAAGCTCCACATTGGGCACAAAGCCTACTTACAAAAAGAAAGAAAGAATTAAAACAAAATGGGGGCACTTCATTAGCTTAATTGGAAGAGCATGCAACTCTTGATCTCAGGGTCATGAGTTTAAGCCCCACATTGGGTGTAGAGATTACTTTAATATTAAAATGAAAGGCTTGAACAATATAAAAATTCATTTCATTCTGTTAAAATCTCAGATTTTTTGCTTGAAAGAATTGTTAGATTTCTGTTTTTGCTCTAGCTTGGTATTGTGCTTTGCAGAGTTCAAAGAGGATGCTCTGTATTATAACATAATACGTGAAACATAACTTACTAGGAAAAGTAATTTTCTAATAAGAAAACATAAACCATTCATTCTCCAAATATGCATCAAGCACCAATGATGTACTGAATAATGTCCTGGATACCAGAGCTCAAGATATAGCAGGAGATCAATTAAAATAATCAGTAAAATATGCTTCACACTAGTTGAAACCTAAGATGAGAGACCAGGAAAAGAAAATGCTCTTCTTTGGGCACCTGGGTGGCTCAGTCATTTAAGTGTTTTGAATATTTGCAAATATCAGTATTATTCCACTTGTTATACCTTAGGTTTTATTTATTTTGCTTACATTTCATTGGGCTTCTTGAGGATTAAATTGCTGTATTCGTCAATTAGAAGATTTTCAGCTATTATATTCTCTCCCGTCTGCCCTTTATGGACTTGAAGTTTATACTTACAGAGCATGTGCTGACCTATCTCTTCTGTCTTCCATCTCTGTCTCTGTGTACTGTTGTCTGGATAATGCCTTCTGACTAGACTTCTTCCTTCGGATTAGTCTTTTAATTTTGTAATTTGCTTTTCAGTTGTTCCATGTGTTCTTAAACTCTGTTCATGACATTTGTAAGAAGCTACAAGGCTTTTTTCCGAAGTGGATTTTACCATTTTACACTCCCACCAACAGTATATAAGAATTCTGGTTGTTCCATAATTGCCAGCATTTTGTGTTGTCAGTCTTTTTAATTATAGCCTTCTTAAGGAGGTGTCAAGTTATCTCTTGGTGGTTTCAATTTACATTTCCCTGGTGACCATGATATTGGGCATTTTTTCATGTGCTTTTGGCCATTCATAGGTCTTCCTCTATGACATATCTGTTCTATTTCTTTGCCCTTTTAAAAATTAGGTGTCTTTTTATTATTGAGTTAGACGTTTTTATATGTTCTGGATACGGATCCTTTGTCAGATGTATGTGTTGCATAAACTTTCTCCCAAACTAGACCTTACAGACTTATTTTTTTAATGATGTCTTATAAGTCTTCAATTTTGATACCACCCATTGGGTTTTAATTTAAATTATTATTACTTTTTCTTTCTAGACTTGTTGGGTCTTAATCGTTTTATATATCTAAACAAAATCAACAAAGTTTTCTTACAATTTATATCTGATAGTTCTAGGAACTGAAGTCTTTGTGGATTTGTTTCTGCTGGTTCTTGCTCATGAGTCCTTGTTTTCATGGGTATGTTTGGCTTTGTTTTTATTTTACTTATAATCTGATTGTTTTTATTAGAGAATTGTGGAGATACTTTGAACTTTGGATGGAGGTACCATCCTCCAGAGATGATTTATTTCTTCTGCCACATGTCTGGGGGCACTACCAATCTGATTTTTTTTTAAAAAATAATGTTAGAAATACAGAGAAATTAGAAAAACAATATAGAAATTTTAATGGGTGCCTGGGTGGCTCAGTCAATTGAGCGTCTCACTCTTGGTTTCAGCTCAGGTCACAATCTCAGGGTTGTGAGATTGAGCCCCATGTCAGGCTCAGAATGGAGTCAGCTTGGGCTTCTCTCTCTCACTCTGACCCTCCCTCAACATATGCATGCATGCTCTGTCTCCCTCTCTCAAATAAATGAATACATAAAATATTTTTTTTTTAATTCTCAAAGACCCTTCCAGCCTTTGTTGATGTCAACATCTTATGTATCCATAGTACAGTACAGGAGATTAACACTGAGACTGAGACCTACTGGGATGTTGTCAGTTTTCCCACCAGTGTTTATTTTCTGGCCCAGGATCCAATTGAAGATCCCCTATTGCATTTAGTTGTCCTGATGTTTTGTTATTTTGTTTTGTCTCCTTCAATCTCTGACAAATCCTCAGTCTGTTTTTGTTTTTCTTGAACTTGATACATTTGAAAAGTACTGACCAATTACTTTGTAATAAAAAAAAAAAGTCCCTCAATTTGCATTTGTCTAATGTTTTGTCCCGATGATAGCGAGGTACAATTTTACAGCAATAGCACAGACATGTAGTTGAGCCCTTCTCAGGGCACCCTATTAATCATTATTATTATTAATTAATAATTAATTAATAATAACATGTGGTATTATTCTTTTTACTGGTGATACTAACTTTTATCACTTGTTTAAGGTAGTGTCTGCTTGCTTGGCTTCCCCACAGTGAGGTTACTGTTTTTCCCTTCATAAAGAATAAATCTTATGGGGAGACACTTTGAGACTGTGCAAATATCCTGTTTCTCATCAAACTTTGCTCGACAATTATAGCATTCATCCTAGTTCTTGCCTGCAGTGGTTATACTGTGATGCTTGCTTAATGGTGATTTTCTGGTGTCATCATTCCTTCTACATTTATTAATTGGAATTCTTCTGTAAGAGAGAGCTTCCCTTTCCCCTCACGTTTATTTTGTTTATTCATTTATTTATCAGTGTGAACTCATGAGTATTTCTCTTAGTCTGTGTGTTGTAATCCAACACTGTCATTGTTTTATTGACTACATGGTCTTAAGTCTTTACCATTGGGAGCTCCTTCAAGCTCCTTCGATAGGCACCTGTGCCTATTCAGTATGTCTCCATCATTTTTTGAGCACTTCCTTTCTTTCTTGCATCACAAGATAGTCCAAGCTCATCTTGTGTTTTTCCCACCCCAACCCTGGAGTCAGCCATTTCTCCAAGGAGCCTTGGTTCATTTATTAGAGAATGGCATTTAGAAACCAAGATCTGAACAGTAAGTTGTGCCCTTGGCATGTTGTTACTTTGGAGCCCTCTCAGAAGACAAATTTAGGAAATAAGGAAAATACACTAATACTGGGATGCTTGCTAATAGTGATTTTCATTAACAAACATCCATGATTATTTCTCAACCTGTCCATTTGTGTATATTAGTAAGTTCATACTGGTATCTCTGATTCCAGTCCAACAGCACAGAATTCATTCTATTCTTCTTTCCTTATTTATGTCTTATTTTTCTGGAAGAGAAAAACCTAGTTCTCATTTTACATGATATATTTACTTATTTGATCAATTTTGTTAAACATAGAGTGGGGTCAGAATCTCTTACCCATCCCTCTGTGAGAAATTTATTAACGACACTACATTAAGTGCAATGTCTGTGTATATTCTTTTTCTCTTAGACGTTACAGTGTACAGTCAAAAGACTATTTTCCAGTTTTTTCGTTATTTTCTTCTCCACCCCCTTCCACGTAGTTTCGTTATTCATTTGTGGTGTAGTTAGGTTTATTTCTTACTGTTTGTTTTCCATTGGTTGGTTGTAATAATTTGCATATGTGAAACATTAACATAGATCTATCACTGTATCTGTCAGCTGATGCTTCCAAGAAGTCTTTTCTGGTTTATGCATTATTTTTAGTCGTTTTCAGTAGGAGGGTCCGTCCACATAGGCCATATTACGAGCAATGAAGCCTTTTCTTTGTAAAAGTAGTGGGGAAAGTCTTATTGCCTTCAAACATTAAGGAAACTATAAATACATGACAAACCTCACTTCTGAGTTTTACTTTTTAAAGCCTTTGGGAGGAATTGGCATAAGGAAACCTAGTGAGAACAAAAAGACGATTTTAATTTTTTATATTGATTTATGATCATCTAATAGAAGGCTATCACTATTATTATTATAAATAATCAAGAGAGCAAAAAAAATTTATCATGTAATATGCTGTTAGTAAGCTCATGGCACCCATTAATGAATTTGAAAGTTTTTAACAATAAAACCTGGAAGATAAGAAAATACAGACCTCTGGTTAAGTGGATTTTTCACTTAAAGGCTAATAATAAACCCATTTTGGTTTATATTGGTGTAGATTTTTTTCTCTAAAGCATATTCATCTCCCTTTCTGACACAGTAAGAAAGTAAGGTTGTCGATTCCATTTCTATTCAAGTGCTACTGAACCACCACCCCAGTGACGTGTATTCATTATAATTGTGAAATACGGGGAAATCCCAAATGCCTAACCGTAAGGAGTCATAAAGAAATCCTAGAATAGATCTGCTCGGTAGTGGGAAAGTAATGTGTCCTAGATGGTACTCTAACCAAATCAGGCATATCAGAGAGAAGGAACACAGAGTCAGTTTGTTTTGCCAACTTGAGGCTTAATTAATAATAACCCAAGCACTCTGTTTATGAAAGGAGTCCATTTCAAATAGTTCAAGGGTGTATAAGTATTAGGCTTTTCAGCACACTTAAACAGAACTATAGTTATTTCTCAAATGTCTTGTTTTCCTTATCATCCAAACTGTATGCAGTAAAAGTAAAAAAGACAATGTTTTTGAGATAAGAATGTTAGAAATAGGGGCGCCTGGGTGGCTGTCGTTAAGCATCTGCCTTCCACTCAGGTCATGGTCCCAGGGTCCTGGGATTGAGCCCCGTGTAGGACTCTCTGCTCAGCAGGAAGCCCCCTTCTCCCTCTCCCACTCCCCCTGCTTGTGTTCCCTCTCTCACTGTCTCTCTCTCTCTGTCAAATAAATAAATAAAATCTAAAAAAAAAATGTTAGAAATAAGTATCTAAAGATTAAAATGTTTCATATTACCCAGTGGTGGCAAGGTATTGAGAAGCAGGCATATTTGTACTCTGTTGGTGGGGATATAAACTGGTGCAATGTTTTTGGGGTGTGGCTTGGTGATACCTATCAATGTGAATATGCATGCCTTATTTTTTTTTTTAAGATTTTGTTTATTTATTTGACAGAGAGAGATAGCGAGAGAGGGAACACAAGCAGGGGGAGTGGGAGAGGGAGAAGCAGACTTCCCGCTGAGCCGGAGCTTGACATGAGGCTCCAGCCCAGGACCCTGAGATCATGACCTGAGCCAAAGCAGACGCTTAACTCTTCTTAACGACTGAGCCACTGCCCCAATATGTATGCCTTTTTACTTAAGAATGCCACTTTTAGGAATTTATTCACTTATAGGATATTCTCCCACAAGCACAAAGATGGTTAAGTAAGGATGTTTTCTGCAGCAGTGTTTGTAATAGCAAAGAATTGGAACACTCTACATGTTCTTAAGTAGGGATTAAATAAAGTATGTTATATTCACATAACTAAACACAAACAATTGTTAAAAAGAATAAGGTAGATCTATTTGTTGACTTGGAAAGATCTTAAAATACATTCATGTTTGTTTGTTTGTTTTTGCATGGAGCCCAACGTGAGGCTTGAACTCACAACCCTGAGATCAAGACCTGAGCTGAGATCAAGAGTTGGATGCTGAACTGACTGAGCCACCCATGTGCCCTATATGTATTTTTAAAGGCAAAACTTTTTGTAGTATTTTAGATATGAATAGACAATTTCTAGGACTCACATGAAATATGTTACAATAGGAATGATATTAAAGATATTAAAGATCTCACTGGAGAGTGGCATTGATGACTAGGGATCATCAAATGGGGACTATAACTCATTTCAGTCCTTTCACTTTCAATTAAATCCTCTAATTATTTTTTTTTATCCTCTAATTATTTTTACTGTGAACATTTGTTACTCTTATTATGGAAAAAATTTTTGATTTCAAGAAGCAAAGAACAAATACTGGAACTAAAATCATACCATCTTTCTTATATTCGCCTATGATTACAGATGTTATACTTTGGCACATTTTTGCCACAGCTGTTACTGGCTGCTTAATCAGGCATAGTAGCCAGAATCATCATTTTGAGAAGTCAACTGTGTAAGTCCCTGCCATTTTCTACTATAAGACTGAATTGGGCGGGGCACCTAGGTGGCTCAGTCGGTTAAGCATCCGACTCATGGTTTCGGCTCAGGTCTTGATCTCAGTGGTCACGGGACTGAGCCCTGTACCAGGCTCAACGCTCAATGGGTAGTATGCTTGAGATTGTCTCCCTCTGCCCATGTGTGTGTGCTCCCTCTCTCTCAAATAAATCTTTAAAAAGGGAGGGAGGGAGGGAAGGAGGGAGGAAGGAAGGAAACGAGAAGACTGAATTGTCTTAATATTACCCCCCATCACGATCACCAAAAAAGGTCTCAGGGCCATGACTGCTGCCCCAAAACTAGAAGCAGGAAAATTTGTATCTCCAGGAGGGATATGGCCCCTGAATATTTGCTGGCTGTTGAATAGCTTTGAAAGGCCACCCGGAGAGCAGAAGTAAAGGATATGGCTGCCAAATTCTTCTGTGTTTCTCCATATTTTTTAGCTAGACCCACCACCTCCAAGATGTTGGCCAAGTCACTTGACAGGCTGTCCCCAGTGCAGACCCCAGTAGCGGACCGTGCGCGTCACAGCACCTTATAACGCACACATGGTGTTCTCAGTAGCACCTTATTTAAAACAAAAACAAAAAGCAGAAAAACCACTGATCCTTGGGTCTTTTACCACTTCTCACAATTGTCCTAAATTTGTATGCATTGTGATATTTCTTTCCTTCATTTCCCCAAACTTAGTGATTCGACTCAATCTCACAAAGTCCTGAATTAGAAATAGGGAAAAAGGCATTCCTCTAGACCTACCCTTTTTGTAGTAGTATGGAAAAGAGGAGTAGGTTTATAATGTGACCAAGTGATTCTCAAATTAAGCAACTCCCATAACTTCTATACACACTGGTAGGATAAGAACTCTTATCCTGATCATCTCACTCAACTTTTTCTCTTTCCATTGTTCTATCCCTCCTCTCAGGGGCTGAGCAAGTCCCTTTAGAGAGACTACTTTTGTCCTGGCTAACTCTGCTATTTGAGGAACTTCAGAGATGGTCCAGAGTTCATTATGGAGCTAGGACTAGCTTTGCAGGCTTCCTCATACTTTGATCAGAAAGCATCTAAAACATTAGAGTTATGTACAAACTTAGAATATTATTTAATTTATGTGCAGAAATAGCTAATAATCATCCTGTAAGGTCTAAAGATCTGAGCCAAGGTCATCTCTGAAGAAGAAGAAAATAATTTACTTAGAGCGGTGCATTAGCTCTTGCAAGTGGTAGTGGGTTTATCACTCTGAGTGAGGCATCCCCTCCGTCACCATAACAGGCAAATGACTGGCCGCGCGGCCAGAGGTGGGTAAACGCCATGGGAGAGCGCAGCACTGCGGAGCCAAAGACAAGGCATTGCTGCTTTTTCTCAGCCTCTACCTCCTTGTCTGCAAAATGAGGCCAGCTACTCCTGCTTCTTAAGACTTTTAGAGATTCAAATACGAGATGTAGGTTAAAAGCCTTTGTGAATAGTACATCCCTGAGCACATCTCAGGAGTCAAACATTTAAAGGAGACACATTATAGCTTAGTGATTAAGAGCTCAGACTCCAAAATCAGGCTACCTGATAGGAAGAGACCATTTTTACTTCTAGGAATATCACTTTGAGAGAAGACTAGTGTCCAAGAACATCTCTAATACAGCTTGGGCTACCTGCCTGCCATCAGTGCATCTCAGGGCCTTAGTTGTCTCATGATTCCTGTCAAGCTGGTGGTATTCAGAATAAGGTCAGCTACCTGAATTACCCAGTGCTTTTGGTAAATCTAAACCTATTGGAAACCTTGATAGTCAGTTGAATTCAGTACAGGCAATCAAATTACAGCATTTATTAGAAGGAATTTTCCTTAGGAGCCCTAAATTCTATTAGAAGAAATTTCAACAGTCTTAAATAAAATTTCTTAGCGTTAAAGAAGGAGAAAACAAAGAAAAAAAGCCTTGCTAATTTGGACTGGTTAAACCGCTAAGGGTTTATTAGTTAATAGTGGAAAAAGGAAAAACTATTTTCAAGATACAAAAAAGCAGTACAGGCGTACGTCAGAGGTATTGCCGGTGTGGTTCCAGATCACCACAAAGAAGCCAATACCACATTAAAGCGAGTAAAATGAATTCTTTGGTTTTCCAGTGCACCTAAAAGGTTCATTTACACTATCGTCTTATTAAGTGGGCGATAACGTTATGTCTAAACAAACTTACTTACCTCAGCTTAAAAATACTTTATTGCTAAAAAGTGCTAACCATCATCTGAGCTTTCAGCGAGTCCTCTTTTTGCTGGTGGAGGGTCTTGCCTCCATGTTGATGGCTGCTGACTGATCGGGGTGGTGGTCGCTGAAGGCTGGGGAGTCTGTGGCAGTTTCTTAAAATAAGACAGCACAACATTTGCCACGTCAATTGATTCTTCCTCTCATGAAGGATTTCTCTGTAGCAGGCAACGGTGTTGGGTAGCATTTTATCCACAGCAGAACTTCTTTCAAAATCGGAGCCTGTCCTCTCAAGCCTTGCTGGGGCTTCATCGACTGAGTATGGGGAACATTCTGAATGCTTTGTCGTCATGTCAACAGTCTTCCCAGCAGCCTCACCAGGAGCAGTTTCCGTCTCCAGACACCACCACCTTCGCTCACCCACGAGAACCAGCTCCTCATCGCTTCAAGTTTTATCACCAGCGTGTAGCAATTCAGTCCCATCTTCCGGCTCCACGTCTAATTGTAGTTCTCTTGCTGTTCCCACCCCATGTGCAGCTACTTCCTCCACTGAACCCCTCCAAGTCCTCCATGAAAGTTGGAATCTACCTCTTCCACACTGTTGACATTGTTGTTTTGACCTCTTCCATGAGTCAGGAATGTCCTTAGTGTTATCTAGAATGGTGAACCCTTTGCAGAAGGTTTCCAGTTTCCTTTGCCCAGACCCATCAGAGGACACACTATCTGTGGCAGCTCTAGCTTTTCAAATGTGTTTCTTAAATAGTAAGTCCTGAAAGTCAAAACGGCTCCTTGGTCCACGGGCTGCAGAATGGATGCTGTGTCGGCAGGCATGAGAACAACATGAATCTCGTACATCTGCACGCCATCAGGGCTCTCGGGTGGCCGGGTGCACTGCCAGTGAGCAGTGATATTCTGAAAGGCATCTCTCTCTTTCTGAGCAGCGGGTCTCAACAGCTGGCTTGAAATATGCAGGCCGTCTTGTTGTAAGCAGAGGCTCTGGCATCCAGGCTTTGCTGCTCCATTTACAGAGCATGGGGGGAGTAAGTCCAGCGTCGGGCTGCAGGGCCCTAGGATTTTCAGAACGGTCAGTGGCTCCCACTCAGACCCACCAGCTGCATCAGCCTCTCACGAGAGAGTCAGCCTGTCCTTTGCAGCTTGGAAGCCAGAAGACACCGACTTCTCCTCTCTAGCCACCAAAGTGCGCCGCGGCGTCTTCCTCCGGTAGGGCGCTCTTACACGGACACTGACAATCGCTGTTGAGTGTAGCCGCCTTCCTGGGTGATCTCAGCCGGAGCTTCTGGAGAACCTGCAGCAGCTTCTGCGTGAGCACCTGCTGCTTCCCCTCACGCTTCTGTGTTAGGGAGATGGTGTCTCTCCTTAAACCTCGTGACGTTCCTTCTGCAGCCCCCTCACCTCTCTCAGCCCTCAGAAAATGAAAGGAGGTCAGGGCCTTGCTCTGGGTTCGGCTCCGGCTTCGGGGAGTGTTGTGCCAGGTTTGATCTTCCATCCAGACCGTGCATGCTTTCTCCAGATCACCAAGAAGGCTGTTTTCTTTCATCATTCGTGTGTTCCCCGGAGAAGGCTTGTCATTTCCTTCAAAATCTCTTCCTTTGCACCTGCCACTTGGCTAACGGTTGGCGCAAGAGGCCAAGCTTTTGGCCTCTTTTGGCCTTGGATGTGCCTTCCTCACGAAGCTTAATCATTTCTAGCTTTGGATTTGAAGTCATGAGATGTGCAACTCTGCCTCTTACTCGAGCACTTAGAGGCCACGGTAGGGTTATTCACTGGCCTGATGTCAACACTGTTGGGTCTCCGGGAATGGGGAGGTCGGAGGAGAGGGCGAGAGCTGGGGGAACGGTCGTCAGGAGAGCAGTGGGAGCAGTCAGAACGCACTCAGTGTTTATTGATTCAGTTCGCCGTCTCCTGTGGGTATGTTGTGTGGCACCCCAAAACGACTACCACAGTAACATCAAAGATCACAGGTCACAGATTGCCAGAAGAAATATAATAATGATGAAAAAGTCTGAAGTACTGCAAGAATTACCCAAATGCAACACATGAGACATGAAGCGAGCAAAGGCTGTTGGCAAAAGAGCACTGGCAGACTTGCTCGATGATGGTTGCCGCAAACCTCCAATTTGGAAAAAA
>JAPYYJ010002227.1:0-13113 GCA_028533885.1 Nasua narica | reverse complement strand
AGTGGGGAGCGTGACTTCTTTTTGTCTGGAAAATCTCCACAGACCTCATAACTATTTGGGCTGGGACACAAAGGGTAGGTAAGAGTTTGAGTGATGTCAGTTATGTAAGAGTTTGCATGGTGTCAATTCTGTGTTCTCGCTAACTTGCTAACTCCTTCACCAAAGAGAGCCTGTATTCAAAAATTGGGCAATTGAGGTTGGAGTGGTACAAAAGGCCTGGTTTCCCTGCCTCTATCTGAAGGTTTCTCTTTGGAGGTGAAGATTCATCCCGTTTCAGAGCTGTGCATGGAATCTAGGATCAGCAAAGGCCCAGGTTGTGATTTTACTGTGATTCAGCTTCTCCTTCTGTCCAGTCCTGTTTCCCCCACTCTCTCACAGGTTTTGATCATCAATAAATAAACTCCTGCATGCAAATGTCTGTCACAGAGTCTGCTTCCAGGGAAAGCAACCTGCAGCCACTCTTCGATACTTATTGATTAGTTGGTTGGCTGAGATTTATTTAGGAATAAAGACGGGAATAAAGCATACATTAATACTTATTACTGACTGCTACGGATATTACAGGGAGATTGTTAAGATTGAAGTCCAGATTCCTCAGTAGTATTCTTTTGTGCTGTGTGTTCTGTGTCATCTTCTTACTGTTTTTTTTTAAAGATTTTATTTATTTATTTGACAGAGAGAGAGAGAAAGATCACAAGTAGGCAGAAAAGCAGACAGAGAGAGAGGGGAAGCAGGCTCCCTGCTGAGCAGAGAGCCCAATGCAGGACTCAATCCCAGGATCCTGAGATCATGACCTGAGCTGAAGGCAGAGGCTTTAACCCACTGAGCCACCCAGGTGCCCCTTTTTACTGTTTTGAATCAAGTTAGGCGCCCCCCCCATTATTTGTAATGTTGATGCTGAAGGATAATTAAAGTAAATGACTCCCATCCTGTCCAGCTTTCACCTCAAGCTCTTGAGAAAAATTTCAGAAGCAGTAAATGACTAGCTCTTCTCTAATGGGTAATTTGGTTTTATGCATTATGAATCACTTCCATAATGCTGGTGAGGCATAAATGAATTTACACTAAAGGGATCATCATGGGCCTCAAGATGAACGTCAAACTACCAAAATCCAAGAAGGAAGATTCACATAACTAGAGATAGATATGGGCACAGATAAACTTCAGTGATTGGTTACCTTCTTGTAAGTCTCTATTTTTCTGGAGACAGTCTTCCTTGTCATGGTTTTAGGACATCAGATATTTTGAGTTTGTGATACAGAAACTCCAGTTTTTAAAATTATTGATATCCCTCTGCAACTTCTGATTTCAGAAGTTTTACATTTACTAGAACTGTTAGTGCTGATGCATTTGATTGCATAATTAGAGACACCCCCCCCCCCCGAAGCATTGTTATTTGGCTTTCCTTTCCAGCTTTCTGGAGATTTTGAGAGATGTCTAGCCTCTCCTTGGTGTGTCTGTCAAACACTGTTGATTGTTATTCAGTGTGAGACTAAGATGACTGATAAAATAAATGAGTAGAATAAACAGCAGAATTAGTTTTTAATTTCCTTTTTCTCTTGATTGCTCACAGTGTGTGTTTGCAAAGGCATGAAATTATGTCACCTCTTTTGTATCAGAAATGCTAAGAGCTTGTTTAGTTTGCTGTGCTAAAAATGATGATTTTCAAGACCCATTACAAAGAAGGTAAAATGAAAGAGAACCATTTTAAGGGGGAGAATGAAAACAAAATGGTTTTGGTTTTGCTTTTCTTAAGCTCTCTTCTGTATGGTCGTATTATTTTTTTTTCTAATGAAAAGTTTGTAGTTCAAGATATGAAATCTACAAAACCTTAGCTGTCTTCTTCCTCCCCTTCTATTCTTCTCCCCTCCTTTTTCCTCTTCCTCTTCTCCTTTTTCTTCTCTTACTCTTCTTCCTCCTTTTCTGGTTATATTTTAGAACCACCAATTCAATCTGGGTTAATGATATTAATGATTAGGATGCATCTGGCAGAGAAGATACCATTGCCTTTCTTCTTCCTGTTCCATATTTAGCTCAACCCATCTCCAATATGTTAATGATGAGACTAGTTTGGACTGCTGGAAAATTATTGGGGTCTTTTATTTGGTCTTTTCCTTTTATTATATCTTGAACAAATCACTTAGCTACTAATTACTCACTTAATTATTATTCATTTGGCACCACCCAGGTACCAGGGATTTTGGTACATACTGAGAATAAGATGGGGAACAAAATAGCCTGGATTTCCCTCATGGGTACTGCAGTCTAGAGAGCATAGAAAATGAAGGGTAGATTAGCTAAGGTGTGTATGAAAGATATGTAGGGGCCAGATCCTATGGTAGTTTATAAGGTATGTTAAAAAACTTTGTTCTTATTCTAAAAGGGTTTAGAAACTTTGGAAAGATTTTAAGCATAAGAATGACATGATCAGTTATGATTTGCATAAATGTGGAGTCTGAACTAGATAATGAATGATGAGAAGGCATATGGCCAGAAAAGAGTTACAGTGAGAGACGATGACAGTGTAGACTAAAGTCTAGCAGAAGCAGTAGTCATGTTTTTGAAGATGAAGAGAAATAGACAGACTTTTAAAGATTTGAGGTAACCTCAGTGAGACTTGGTGAAGGAGAAAGGAGATTAAAGAAAAACTTTAGATTCCCAACTTGGGTTTTGGGATGGATAGATAGCTCTGCCATTTGTTGAGATGGAAAACAATGAATGAGAATTAGGTTTGAAGGGGAAGATAAATTCAGTTCTCAGCATGTTAAATTTGATATGCCACTGAGGCATTCAAGTGGGGATGTCAAGGAGGCAAGTTGGAATTTAGGTTTGGAACTCAAAAGAAAGATCTGAGCTGGAGATATATAAGAAGCCGATAATATATGAATAGTAAGTGATGCCTTGGGCATAGATGCTGAGAGCATCTTGAGAAAAAAAGACATTGCATAGTATTCAGAAGGAAGGAAGTATATTTGAGGGAATCTTGGTCCAAAGTCTGAAGATCACCAACATTTCAGGAGGGGGTGTGTGTGTGTGAGAGAGAGAGAGAGAGTGTGTGTTATTGTGTAAATTGAGCAATAAGGGTCTCTATTAAAGTAAGAAAAGGACCGAGATAGAGATTTGAGGAGAATTGAGGAGGTGTGAAATAATTCTTGCAGAAAGTGGTTGAAGAATTATCTAAGAAATACAATAGAATTTTTTTAGGTGTCTAGACCTGTTGAGGTTATTCATCATAAATTTAAAACAGTTTCAATCTGTTCAGTAAATTTCTCAAAGCAATGTTTGACTTTTTAGGCATAAGAATGGAGAAAAGAGGTTTGAAATGGTGTGGGATTTTCTAGATGGGCTTGATTTAAAGAAAAACAGAGCAGGAAGGAAAGGTTAGATTTGCCAAGGGGGTTTTAAAATGAAGACTATGAGTTTTAAACTTGGATTAAAAGTAATTAAAGGCAGGAGGAGAGTAAAAGCTCTAGGCAGACGTATAAATGAGATGGAGGTACTGATGTGATCCACATGGCTTTCACTAAGCAAGACAAGAAAACAGGAGACCATGGCCAGAAAAAAGAATGCTTAAATTAGTGGTTTCAGGGCAGAGATACTAGGATAAAGAAGAGGAACAAGTATGACTGTGGATGGCTGAGGTGAGTGGAAGAGAAGACTTTAGGCATGAGAAGGTCAACAAACTGAGAAGTGTGGGTAAGTGTTACACTCACTCAAGATACCTGTAGGAATTGGTTAATGTAGACTCTAAGTCAGGTGCCAAGAATTTTATGAATAAGAAGAATGCCATGGAGGTAATTCCTCTGCAATAATAATAGATCAATAATTATAAGGAAAACAATAATGATAGTATCTACTGATTATTTTTTTCTCTACTAGGAATTATTTGCTTTATATGCATTATGTCCATCAATCTTTACCATAAACTAAAGACATTATTATCCCCAGTTTATTATTATAAGGACATTATTATCTCCCATTGAGGAAACTAAAATCATAGGGAATATTTTTTTTTTTTTGACAGAGAGAGAGATAGAGAAAAAGAGAGAGAGAGAGAGCAAGAGAGGGAACACAAGCAGGGGAGTGGGAGAAGGAAGAAGCAGGCTTCCCGCCGAGCAGGGAGCCCGATGTGGGACTTGATCCCAGGACTCCAGGATCATGACCTAAGCCGAAGGCAGACGCCTAATGACTGAGCCACCCAGGTGCCCCTAAAATCTTAGGGAATATTAGATTAAAACCAGGGTCTGTCTGTCTACAGAACTCACAATCTTATTCATGATTTTATACTGCTTATTCAACAAGCATTTGGAAGGATTAATTGTGATATGTAAGTGTGGAAAATGTATGTGATTGTTAAACTCCAAAATGAATACAAATGTGAAGTGCAAGGCATATTTATTACTACTACTACTACTACTACTGCTACTACTACTACTATTTTATTATTATTATTATCATTTGTTTTTCCAAGCTAATTTCTCCTCTCCTCCATACGTAAGTAACTAAATCCATTCTTGGGTGAGCAAGCCCATTAGTCTATAACAGAAAATGAGCTTTGTCAAAACAAGTAGAGGGGCGCCTGGATGGCTCAGTGGGTTAAAGCCTCTGCCTTCGGCTCAGGTCATGATCTCAGGTTCCTGCTGAGCAGAGAGCCTGCTTCCCCCTCTCTCTCTGCCTGCTTCTCTGCCTACTTGTGATCTCTCTCTCGTCAAATAAACAAATAAAATCTTTAAAAATAAAATAAAGGAAAGAAGACTCAGACAAGAGTAATTTGTGCCAAAATTAGTCCTGGGAGCAAGCCCCTCATCAGGCTCCTGCTCCCTGCTTGGCAGGGAACCTGCTTCCCCCTCTCTCTCTGCCTGCCTCTCTGCCTACATGTGATCTGTTAAATAAACAAAAATCTTAAAAACAAAAACAAAAACAAAAACAAAACAAAACAAGTAGAGTACCTGGATCCATAAAAGAGAGTCAGTGAGAATATCTCTTATATTCATCCTTGTGGTGCACTCACAGCCTAATTAACATAATTTTTAAGAAAATCTTATGATAGAGCTGGTGAAGATAAACAGGCCCTGAGTTCTAGAGAACGTTTTCTCCCTTCTAATCAAACTGGCCTGAAAAGCAAAGGGAATTCTCATAAAACACTGGACAACAATGAAATGCATCCTGTGCTCATTAGCCGTAGGTACTACTGTAGGGTAGAGATGGCAGATCTGGGTAGGAAGAAGAACTCAGGAGAGGTTCATGGAGAAAATGGCTCTAAAGCTGAACCTTGAGTGGGCATCCTTAGCATTACTTAGGATTAATTTTAGGATTACTGATTTGTACCTGAACTGAAAACCGTACCAGATTTTGCCAAAATATTCTAGATGCTCTAGTATAGATTTAACAAATTAGTGAAAGGCTACATTTATGTACGATTATTAGAAATAAATAGACATTATATCTACAGTAGTATTCTTGGTTTCAAATAGCATGTGATAATAATATGTACAGTTTTGAAAGTGAAGAATAGACATAGATTAGTTGAACCAGCAAACACTCTTTTGTATCTCAACTCTCTGAAGCTACTGGTTTCAGATACATATATATTTCAGAGATATAATATGTATAATATATAATATGATATGTGTATATATATTATGCATGTATATATACATGTATGTATATGAATAAAATACATATATAAAATACATATTTTTATACACACACATATATAAAAATTTATGTATATTTTTCTTCAGACCATCCTTCCTGAGAGGAGATACAAGAGAGGGAACAGACGAATGGTCTAAAAAATAGGGAAGTTCATTCTTACCAATGATTTGCCCCATTCCTTTCTGAAAATAGAAAGTCCCATGACTTCTCTGAGTCTTCGATTCTTCATCAACAAAATGAAAGATTAGATCTAGATACATGATTCTATGGTTTTGATTCAATGTTAGAGCATCTACAAGCCTCCTTTGTCCAACCTCTGCCTGGAGTGATACTGAGAGCAAGCAGCCCCTCTACCAGGTTTGATATGTTTTTCTGAGCTTCTGGGATATTGCTCAGGGAATTTCTGAAATGCAGATATACATTCCCAATGCATAATCACTCTTGTTCATATCAGTGGCATGGCTAGGGTGAATTTGCCACTTGATTGACTTTGTGTACAAAAAAGATGTGTTCACTGTGACATTGTTTTACTCTTTATTGAGATGTCTCTTTTGTGCATGTAGAGCAAGAACATTAGTGATGCGTATTTGCCACTCTATGATGACAACTACACAGATATTTTAATTATGTAAATCATTTTTCAGGAGTTTAGACCTTTTCAATCAAAGTCTACTTTTGGCTAATCAGGAGACAGGCTCTCAGTTAAGGGTATTTAATTTTAGAATGTTGGCAGAAAGCCTCATGGTACTCTCACTTTCTCTGTCTCTCTTACACACACACACACACACACACACACACACACACACACACACACACACAACAAATGCAAAACAAAGACATGAAACCACTATGGAAATAAGAACTAGTACATGCAAATACCATAGCTTCACAGAGAATCGGAATTAAAATGAAATTTGCCAGGCCCCTACTTCTCAATAGTTTTAATGATGATGGACACATAAATGAATACAACATTTGAAGGATTCAATTTTAAACATTCAAAGGCTTTATTCTCTGAGCTATTATTTCATTGGGATTTGAAGCATGAAACCTAAAAAGTGTTTCTTTCCCTTTGGAAGCAGACACATAACTCGCGTTAACTCCAGAAGGAGGAATTGTACATGAAAATGAGGACAGACAATAGACAAATAAGTATGCATGTTCAGTTGCCAGATTAACCCAATAGCCTATGATAGATCTTTGAGAGCCTTTATAGTCTATGAGATCGATAATCTATTATGGCTCATACTGGTGACTAAATGACTTCGGAGATTGGTAATGGCATCTGAAATCTTTTACCTTTAAGCCATGGCTTGTAATAAATCTTAAGTTCCTCTCAGGCATCACCACCTGGTTGCAATAAGTGTCTTAGTTTCAGTACCTTGAGGAAGGCTGGCAAATAATAGGACTCAATACATAGATATTGAATGAAAAGATGAACAAAGAGAAAAATATTCTTTCCTCCATACTCAGAGCTCTTCAGATTCTTACTTCTTCTTGGGGATGGTGTATTCAGATTCTGCCTTTTACCTGCTTATTCCTTCTTCCCATCTCTGACCCAATGCTGAGTATACCTGCTTCTCTTTTTGTCACGTTTAATTATGGTGTTTCTTCTGCCAAATCAGAATCATTTTGTCGTTGGACTTGCTAATCAATGACTCTTTTTGAGAGGGAGAGGGTATGAGTTGTTGAATCATTGTAATCTATGGAAGCAGGATGTTGATAAGGGCTCTTAGCCTTTGGAATTATCATTTCTAAAGTGAGAGACAGAAGAGAGGAAAGGCCAGTGGCTATATGCCATGAAATCTGGCATAAGCAGATGTTCAAATAGGGTTCAACAAATATATAAGTAAATAGAAACAAAAATGATAAAGCTAAGATGTTTAGAACGTCTATCTATGGCAGGATAGTAAAGGTTTTATTTACATTTCTTATTAAGTCCTCCCAAGAATACTAAAAAATATATCTCCTCTTCATTTTTAAAGATCAGAAAACATTAAAAGAAATTTAAGCACTTTCTCCTGACCGCCTATCTTATGTATCTCTGAACTAGAATTCTATTCCAGGTCAGTGTGACACATTTTTGTTTTGCTGCTGTTCTGGATTGTTTTTTCTCCCACTATTTTTATGTCCTGAGTTTGAAACATTGGTTACGTTGGCAGCACAAGACAGTACGTGAGCCTTAGTTGTACTTTCATATCAGGCACAAGCTAGGCCAAGTCATAGTGACAATGGCTAACATGTTTAGGGATATCATATGTACTAGCATACATTTGGATACCTAAACATATTTGATGCCATTAGATCATTAAGCAAGCCTGTGAGGAGCAAGGCATGTATTTTTCAGATGCCAAAACTAAGATCCACAGCTCTAACACTGCTCCAAAAAATCCTTTGGGTTCTGCCTATTCATCCCTCATCTCCCCAACCCTTGACAACCACTAATGGTTTGGTTTTTTTTTTTCTTTTTCACAGGTGAGGAGAGAATACTCTTTCCAGAAAAGTACTTCTGAAAAGAAGGGAGATGTGAATGATGAGGTCAATGGCAGACCTTTATTTTTCTACACTTGATCTTAGCCAAAAGTCTGAGAAGTGATACCTTTATTTTTATTTAAAATAAAAGAGATCATTCATTTATATGCTACAGGGAAATAGTTGGAATACGCAGAAGCGAATAGGTCAATTAGTGGAGGGAGTGCAGAAGAACTGAGAGGAGATAGAGTCTGTATCAGGACGCTGAATTGTCCTTCAGGACTTTACTATGAAAAAGGATTTCCATGCTAGTCACTTTCCAGACCTCTGTATTTCTCTTGTGCATGTATGCATGTGAACATGCACAGGTGTGCGTGCGCACACACACACACACACACACACATAGGGTCACTCAGACCATCTGTCTATGCAGAACGTTGACACTGTGTTGCCACATTTGCTAATAGCATCCAAAGGATTATTGACCTTTCTGATCTACTCCTCATCTGACAATACAATAGAATAAAGTTTGATAACAAATATGGCTTCCATCTTTGTATTCCACTTGATCCCTGTGGCTTGCAGAAAGTGAAATGTAATTCAGAGATATCATTAAAAGCCTTTTAGTAGATGTATAGATAGAGATTATGTATCCATTATATATCTACATCTATATATGTTTTCCTTTGTACAGCAAAGGAGACCACCACTAAAATGAAAAGGAAATTTAGTGAATGGGAGAAAATATTTGCAAATCATGTATCTGACAAAAAGTTAATATCTAAGATATATAAAGAACTCATACAGTTCAAAAGCAAAAAAAAAAAAAATCAATTAAAAAAACGGGCAGTAGATCTGAAAAGACATTTTTCCAAAGAAGCCATATAAATGGTTAACAGGCACATGAAAGATGTTCTATATCATTAATCAACAGGGAATTTGCAAAATCAAAAACACAGTGAGATATCACCTCACATTCGTCAGAATGGATACAGTCAAAAGGCAAGAAATAGCAAGTGTCAGCCAGGATTTAGAGAAAGGGAACCCTCCTGCACTGTTGGGGGGGATTTAAATTGGTACAACCACTTTGGAAAATAGCATGGAGGTTCCTTATGATCTAGCAATCCCCTTTCTAATTATTTACTCAAAATCAGTGACAACATATATCCACATAAAGACCTGTATGTGAGTCTACATAGCAACTTTAATCATAATAGTAAAAATGGAATACAGTCCAAATCCACCAACATATAAATGTTTAAATAAATTGTGTAATATCTGTACCATGAAATATTACTTCACCATAAAAACAAAATCACTACTGTTATGTAAAACCGTGGGGATAAATTTCAAAAATTATTATGCTAAGTGAAAGAAGCAGAGAACAAATCTATACACTGCGTGGTTTCATTCATATGACATTCTAGAATAAGAAAAACTGTAGAGATGGAACACAGATCAGTGGTTGCCTGGACTTTGGCTTGGGAATAGAAGTTTAGTATAAAAGAGCATTGTGAGGGAATTTAGGGGGTAACAGAAATGTTCCATATGTAACTGTGGTGATGGCATACAACTCATTGCATTTATTAAAACCTATAGAACTGTGTGTCCCAGTGAGGGAATTTTGCTGTATGAGAATTGCAAACTATTTTCCAGGTCATAAGAACTACCTAAAATGGAAAGCAGACTATGACAAAGGAATCTAATTATGTTACAAATGACTCATAACCAGACTGAAGGGAATAAGAAAAAAAAAAAAAAAGGAACCATCCTACATAATCATGGAAAGCAGTATTTTGATTAGAAACTAAAAGCTTAAAGACAAACAAGCAAATAAACAAAAAATTATCTACAAATTCTATACTCTAATTAGTGAAATCATTTCTCAGAGGTACATGGTTTAGCAATTCCAAAAGTACTTTATATGTATACTAGGGTTGAACAAATAAATATATTATAGGTAACAGGAGCCATATTTCTCACTGTCTGAGAAAGAAATTACTAATAAAGGACAGAAGATAAGAATGTGATGATCAGAATTGGTATTAGCAATAAAAGTCATGGGTATTTTTTTAAAAATTTGTAGAAGATGGAGTGAATATAGATGTGTGTATATATATGTATGTATGCATGTGCATATGCATGAATTACTAATATCCATACATAGAGTCCCTAGCTCTGTACAGTGAGAGAGCTTAGAAGCACTCATTCCCCAGAAATGAGCACTCCCAGTAGCCAGACCTTGCTTTCTAAATACCATTCTCCATTATAATGAAGCAAGGATCCTTGGAGAATTAGGTGAGTCTCTGAAAGAAGCAGAATGGAATTTCTTAGGCATCTTTGGGCTAGGTAGCTCCCATCAGCCAAGGGCAATCCTGAGATGGATAAAGGTATGAAAACAACAACAACAACCAGTCTCTTTTCTGTATCTGTGATCTTTTTACTATATCCAGAGTCTTACCTTTTGCAGAATATCATATAGGTGGAATCATATGGTATGTAACCATTTCAGATTGGCTTCTATCACTTAATAATATACATTTATAGTATCTCCATATTTTTGATATCTTGATAACTTTTTTAGTGCTGCATAATATTCCATTTTCTGGTTGTACTATAGTTCTATAGTGCTATAGTATAGTTCTATATAGTTCTATATACTACAGTATAGTACTATAGTACTATAGTTCATCCATTCACCTACTGAAAGGCACCTCAGTTGCTTGCAAGTTTTAACAATTACAAATAAAACTGCTATAAACATCCGTGTACAAGTTTTTGTGTGGACATAAGTTTCCAGTTCATTTGGGTTAATACCAAGGAATGTGATTGCTGTATCATATGGTAAAAATACATTTAGTTTTTCAAGAAACTTTGAAAGCTACTGTACTGTTTTACATTTCCACCAACAGTGTCTGAGTCCATCCTCAACAGCATTTGGTGCTGTTAGTGTTCTGGATTCTGGCCCTCCTACTAGCTATGTAATGGTCAGGGCACTTTATTTTCTAACTTGAAATGACAACAGTAATAAGTAAGCATCTGACACTAGTTCTTGTGTTCATTTTATTACACCAGATCCTTCCCTAAGAAGGTCATGATCATTGACACTATTGTGCCTCTGAACACTCAGTTATGCTACTTATTTGCACTCTCCTTTTCCTTCCTTCCATAATACAGGGTTTGAAATAATTTCCAATTAGCACATTGCTGGGAAAAGAACATAAGCTAAGTAGTCAGAAGACTTTGAATATGGCTCCAGGTCATGCAATTGTGATTCTTTAAAGAAATGTAACCCTTCTGAGCCTTCATTTCTCCATTTTTTTAAATAGTATTTGTTCCACCCAATATGGATGAAGTAAAGATAAACTGAGGGAGAACATGTACCTTCAGTTACTGGAATCACCAGGTCAATATAAGATACCGTCATTATTTTGAGAAAGCAAGAACAAAGGACAATGCAATGTTTCATGGGAGTAGGCAGTTAGAGGACAGATTTCCTGTCCTTATAGTCAAGGTCAGGATGTTGCAGGCGCAAACTACTGATGACTCCCAGTGCCCAGGGATTTTAGGTGCAGGGAGCATGTCTGGTTCATGCTTCTGTTATGCACTGTGTATAGAGAGGACCAGGTAAATGTGTGTGGAATGGAAGGAATTTGATTCCCTGGAGGATAGTGCTAGTTCTGTTCCTGCTAAGATAAAACAAATGTTTCTCGACTAGATTCTAATCCACATAATGCGTGATAAAATAAAAAATGGAAGAGGGGAACTCTGTGGAATAGAAATGGTGAAAAAATAGAAAAGAAAATGCTTTTGTCCTCCATGTTAACATTTCCATATTCAATATGATTCATTTGTGAGGAAATTTTGGGCCTAGAGCACACTGTTTTCTTGTTGAGGGGATTTTACACCATCTCAGAATCAGTCCTTTGATCTCAGAGAATTTCCAGTTTTGTAGAAAAGACAAGATATGATCACATAGAACCATGAAAAATAAAACCAAGATAAATAAAAGTTTTGTTTATTGGTCACTACTGATAAATACTGTTTGAGTTTTTAAATGTGTGCATCTATGTGTGTGTGTGTGTATATATATATACATAATATATATGTATATATATATATAACATACATATATATATATTTTCACAATTTTTAAGGTAAAATCGTAGTAACTCTAGTAAATATTGCAATTACCCTGATTATACAGAAGGAAAAACAGGGTAAAGGAGGTGAAATGAGGTGAGTGTTTTCTACTTAAATTTGTTCCTAAAAAATAATATATTTTAGATAGGTGGGTAAGAACTTTCATATTGTCAGGAAAGGTCATGAGGACTTTCAAACAAGGTATTTTTCTGAATTTAAATTATATCATTTGAATGATGGCCTTCTTCCTTATTTGATATGTATTCATCTCATTATCAAAATCAAGTATTACCATGTGCTAGCCAGGCAGTATTCTAGGTGCTAGAGATACAGTGAGTACAATATAAAAACCGCTGCCTTGGTTGGATATCAGAAAGAGGCCCCGTGTTGGATGTGCAGATGTGGGAGACAGGCAGAAAGTAACATCTGCTTCCCTGACTCCTTCCTCCTAAGAAACAGCCTTAAGCCCCTTGTGGGGGTGGTAGTGTGAGCGAATGATACATCCTCTCATCTCCAAGGCCACTGGAGGAGGAATAGAAGCAAAGCCCATATGTTTCTGAGGAAGGATAGGAAACCCTCCAAATTTTACTCACTATGTTATAGCGTTCCAAAAATGATAGAACAGATGTAGAGAAGTTTTGGGCTCATGCCTACAGAATTCACAGACCTTAGAGGTAGCCTCTCACCCCAAAGCAACTTTTGAAGATGAAGTTATACTTCAAGTGATATGATGCCACCTTGCCAAGCTATGGTGTTATCAGTATGCTGTTTATCTTCAGGGACCTATGTATGAAGTCTTTTCTCCCATCACCAAAATATGAGGACCTAGGGAAACGAAGT